>JBBULP010000434.1:0-34533 GCA_038048775.1 Picocystis salinarum | reverse complement strand
TCGTTCCTCTTCCTCTCCTTTCCGGGGGAGGTGGGCGGGTTCGGGGGGTCTCGATCCCCGGGGGTTTCGAAAGGTTGCCTTCTTCACCGACGAAGTGGAGTTCGTCGCATCGTTCGACGTCCATTTCGCGACGCATCGACGACAAAGATGGCGTCGACGACGGCGTCTCCGCTGGTGCAAGGGAGCCATGGCGACGGGAAGGACGCCATCTCCTTCGAAACAGGACACGTGGACGCCGTGCACGACGCCCAGCTGGATTTCTACGGGAAACGACTGGCCACGGCGTCCTCGGATCGCACCGTCCGCTTGTTCGACGTCGCAGGTGGTCGACAAGCGCAGATCGCCAAGCTCGAAGGACACGAAGGACCGGTGTGGCGTGTGGCGTGGGCCCATCCTACCTTTGGCAGCCTCCTCGCCACGTGCTCCTTCGACGCCACGGCCGCCGTGTGGCAAGAAGTCGCACCTTCCCGTTGGGACAAAGTGCGTCCATCCGCGTGCGCGACGACGACGCAGCGTGACGAAACGATGCGAACGTGCGCGTGGAAGGGAACAGGAGACGAAGGAAACGTGCCAGCGAAAGCTCGTGCAGACGGATCGAAACCCGAAGCAAGGGATCCGACGGTGTGCTGACCTTCACGTACGTGATCCACCACGATCGATGACGAACGTGGGACGGACGAACGACATGCAGGTGTACACGACGCCATCGAACCTGCATCAATCCTCGGTGAACTGCGTGGATTGGGCGCCGCATCAAGTGGGACTCTGCTTTGCCTGTGGATCCTCGGACGGAAGCCTTTCTGTGGTGTCCCAACGCAACGACGGTGGATGGGATGCACAGAAGATACCGGATGCACATGCACTTGGCGTGACGTCCGTCTCCTGGGCGCCCTTCCAAGCAGGCGCGTCCAGTGAGAACGGAGGAACCATGCCCAACTACTTGGTCTCGGGTGGATGCGACAATTGCGTGCGCATATGGGCGCAGAACGACAAAACCGCCACCTGGGCAGAAGTGTGCTGCTTGGAAGGACACACCGATTGGGTCAGAGACGTAGCCTGGGCGCCCGGTGCGTGGGTGCCCAAGAACACCATCGCGTCCTGTTCGCAGGACGGCACCGTCATCGTCTGGACGCTGGGAGATGCCTCCCAAGATTGGCAAAAAAACGTCATCCAAAAGGTAGACGCGCCTGTCTGGAGCGTCAGCTGGTCCCTCACGGGAGACATCCTTGCCTGTTCAGACGGAAGCAACAACGTGACTTTGTGGAAAGAAGCTCTGGATGGAGAGTGGCAAAAGCTGAGCGATTCAATCTAGACGTCTTGCAAAAATGCCAGACAAATAAGAGGAGTGGAAGGGCACCGGCCCGCACGGGTACTTACAGGGTAGGTCGCCTGAGGAGTTTGCACCCTTGTGCTTGTAAATCAGACGAAAAAGAGGGAGGTCTTTGCTTATTCTGTGTCTGCATCAATCGCCGAAGATTCTCACAGGTCTTTCGTACGTTCGGTTGGATGCTGGAGGGTTGCGCCTCGGGAGTTTGTCTTCGTGCTCCAACCCCAAGTAGCAGTCTAGCTGTCCCATATTTTCCTCTGGCATCCTGGCCAAGACGATGTCTTCATCTTCCAGGTCCTCTACCTTCGAGGTGCTGACTACCGCAAACTTCCACTTGGCAAATTGCTGGTCTTTCACTTCAAGGCGCGCCTGGATCTTGGGCTTGATGTCCTCCAACGTCTCTGTTTCATGCAGGACCATCAGGAACGGCTCCCCAAAATTTTGGACTGCTTGCGGATGTGCGGGATCGCGGGTGAAATGGCACACTTGAATCACCCTTTCTCCCTGGCCCAGCTCTTTTTCCTCGCTCGTGATCTGTTCTGCTCTCAGGGTCCAATATTGGTCGTTCATTGCATCCACAGAAAGTGTCTCTGCAAATATCCTGCTGATCCTGCTAAAATAGACCTCCATCAGACGCAGCTGCCCACTAACTTCCTTGCCAAGTTGTTCCTTCAGAAGTGCCAAAACATCCCCTATGGTCTTATCCCTGGGTACTCTAATCTCATGCTCGGACACAAATTCCGTGCTCTGGTTGTGGTACTTGATGGTGAGCACTTTCATCTTCTCCAGGTCTGGAAGGGGCATATCCACGATCTCATAGTAGAAAGTGGTTGCAAGCTGGTTGTATTGGTACAGTATATCTATCAGGCGTTCAAACGAGTTGTATCGCAAAGCTGAGGAGGCAGGTGTTCCACTGTACACATTTTGCTTTGTGAGACGCAGAAGTCGAGGATCCCCTAAACCAAGTTCCCTAGCAAGCTCCTCTACGACTTGCAGGTAGCTATCTTGCTTGCTTAGCTCAAGCTCCAAGTCGGATGAAGCATCGGTACCATTGATAGGTTTGAATACAACCTTTACCCTGTTTATCACATACTCGAAAAACTGAGGCACTGTCGGATGTTGCACAGCTTGCATTTCTGGTCCCATAAGCTTCCGCTGTATGCAAAGAATGTCCCCGTTTTCGAGCTGTCCCTGGTGCAAGGTCAATGCCGGATCAACGGGGTCACACATGATCGTCGGCTCAAACTTGATTTCCTCAAAGACTTCAATCTGCGTCCCAGGTTCGAATCCTGCCATTTGTGCAAGGCGGTCGTAGATTGATGTGATACTTTTTTGTGCATCAGCGAACAAGTGGCCAAGGTATCTGAGAGTCTTGTTATGGGGGTCGTAGTATTTGACAAAGAGCAGGATGTCATTTTCTGGGATGCTTTTGGGGATTCCTGGGGTTGTCCTCTCAAGAAGGAGCTTCAAGTCCAAAGCTGGCTGGTTCTTTGAATACTGGGTGAGTTCCTTCACTTGAACAATCTTCATGGCTTCCTCTGCTGGCGTAAGAGGACGTGTTGGCCTGTACGTGTGGTTTTGTCTCCTGGACCACAACCAGTACCTTTGCTGATCCGTAGGCACTCCAAACTTTTCTGCCACTTGCTCCTTGAGAAGAGAAAAGGTCGCTGTTTTTTGCAGCTTGAACTTCTCACATGCATCGTGATTCACCAGATCAAACCAAGCATCGTCATGGCCGATCTGCTGAGCAAGGTCCTCATCCCTGGCAACCTTGATCACTGTGAAAAGATGAGCCTCGTCCTTCTCCTTCCTTTTCATTTCTTTTTCCAACTGCTCCTGTAACATCCCTTCTCGAAGGTGGTCGGCAATATCTGAGTCATCAATTTTGCACATGATTTCACCCTTGTCGTCGTTCCTGACATAGACTAGCATATACGCATTTGAAAATTTCACAAAATTGTACGATGGAGGTGGAAGCCCTTTTGCTCCTTTTGCATCTGATCCGCCAAACTGCTCATCTACTGCCACTTTTCGAGGAACCTTCGAGACCCTTTCATCATCGAATTTCAGCCACTGTCCATTCAGGTCAGGACGGATGAAAGCATAGTAGTGACCCCCATTGACTCCACCACTGTGAACTAGGACGCTATGGAGAGAGTACGTATTCCTCTTTGACCGGTCTGCATCTGCAGCCAAAAACTTGCGATTCCCCACATCCAAGTCAAGTGTCTCGGGGAATTCATAGCGGTCGTTGATTTTTACCATCGTGTCCCTCATGAAGTCGTATTCGAAACGCTTCAGCTGCAAGAAAAGCACAGGTGGGAAGCTTGTAAAGAGAACACCTTTCTTGGCATCTTGAAGCCCATGGCCTTCTGCCCTGTACTTATTCTCACCGTCCAACATTTCCACCTCGACATACTTGTCAAAGGAGTCATACACATCCTTGCAACCCTTCACATCCAGCTGGAGATCCATGAAGGATTCTTTTCTCGTGGAGTTATAGTCAACATTGACACACTTGATGTAGTTCATGACATTGCCCTCAAAGAGATTTGAAATGGTCCCATCCACGGAGGTTCCTTTCATCTTCTCCTCCAACTTCTCGCAAAGCACACGGTTGAGCTCCTGGACGTCATGTTGCATGAAGGAATCATACGCTTCCCATCCAAAGGAACGTGTGAGCTCCTTGGTTGCCACACTTGTTTCCTGGAACTGGAGTTTGTAGAACAGCCTTTGCAAGGCCAGGGGGATGTTTTTTGAGTTGGGCTCTGCATCTTCAGTGGGAATGCGATAGACTGCTTTCCTGAACTTGGGCAAATGGAACAGGGTTTGCAAGAGGGAATTCATGTAGCAGGTGGCCCCTTGGTTCTTCAGCCCCACGCATCCAGTCTCTTTCTTGGAATCCCACAGGTAGTTCTCTTCCTTCAAGGCTTCCACTTCGCAATGAATCACCAGCACGTCGTCGACGATAAAGCCTGAACCTGGCTTGTGCACTTCTCCAAGTGGCATGAATTGCGTGAATCCCCAATCCGATTCCCTTGCGTTGAAAGTGTGGGAGGTTTCTTTCCTTGCGCTGTTCTTTTCGTCGAGTTGATTCACCACACTGAGAAAGAACTGGGCCGTGTGCTTCCATCCGTAGGACAACTCATCCGCATTGGCCACGTCCAGATACAAGGAGAGGTACTCGCAGTTGTTGCCACGTGGGAACAGGAGCACGCGCCTGTCCGTTTTCGTTCCAATCGTGTCCGTGGGCAGGTGAACGTGCGTCGCGTGCGTTTCAAAAGTAAGCTTCTATCCTCGGTGTTTCGAATGCGAACGCATCGTTCATTCGCAAGCACCCGTTCGAATCACGTGGAAGTGTCTCGGCGATTTCTCTCGTTCGTGACGACGGATCGTTCGTCCTTTCCATCGTATCGTATCGTATCGTTTCGTTTCGTCTTCTCTTCTCCTCGTTTCTTTTCCGCTCGCACCATTGGTATCCACCGACTTGGAACGTTTCGGAGTACATCTTCCTTTCTTTGAGCACGGTGAATCCTGGGATCCGCCACGTGAAACCACCTTTGGCGACGTTGGGATCTTCGGTGGGTTCTTCTTCATCCACACCTTCGTCGCCGTCTGGCGGTCCTTCCATCGGCACGTCCAATCCACCTTGTTCTTCTTCGTCTTCTTCGCGTTCGGACGTGGGCATGGGATCGTCGTTCTCTTCCTTCCTCCCGCCACGCTCTTCTTCCTCGCGCGTGCACGGCACGTCCACGTGCATGTTCGTCGTCGCGTGTGGATCCCCCACGTTCCACCGTCGCACGTGGTGCTGTGGTGCACGATGACTTGCAGCCACACCCAAGGGACGGTGCCCTACCTCCACTGCTTCCTTCCCTCCATGGTGGTGGTGGGACAACATGCACCGGTGTGGTGGATCATGCAACCAACACCCGCCCAACGGAGGAAGAAACGCAAGATGACAGAGAGAGAGAGAGGAACCAACGCCAGAGTACACGCGCACGAGGAATCCATGGACGAATACACAAGGGAAAGGTAGACGCATCCATCCGACATGTCAAGGGAAAAGAAGAAAACGAAGACGAAGGCAGACTAGGACAACGGTGGGAACGAAGAGAGACAAAAAACAACGGTGCGGGAAACGAGGCATGCACGGCCGTCCGATGGTGGATGAAAATACGAAAAGGGATCCGTGCCCTAAACCATCGTGACACAAAAGGGGGTTTTGAAACCATGGAACATGCCAAGTGCAACACCATGACCAACGTCACATCCAACCATACCACGTGCGCCATCTTTGGTCCTCTTGCATCCCCCATCCAAGTCTTCGCATTTTTCGGAAGAGACCGCATCTTGGGTCGCACTAGCGCTTGGCTATTTCCAATGTTAACAAGGCACGCCCATTCGCCGAAGCCTTCGCTTGCCATATCAAACACGCTCGTGCACGCCCGAAACCCATCTCCATTGATCCAAACAAGAAAAAGTTCATTGCTCTATGAGCGCTCGAGGGTTCGCCACTACGAGACAAGTTTGAAGGAAAACACGATGGAAAAGCTTTCAACCATCCGATGGTACTAAGATACGAGGAAAGCATGCACGTGCATCTTCGAAAACAAAGTCGCGAAACGAAGACGTGTGCGACTCGCTCATGGTTTACCCGGCTTTGATTTTGGGACAAGAACCCGCAAAACTAGTGGTAGCCAAACGGAGAAGACGTGACCGTCGCCAGAGGCAACAATCGATCGAGCAAGGAGCAACGATAAAACCCTATTGCGAAAAACACTCCACATTCGAAGTTCTTCGGCATTTATGACTGTAAGAGGAAAGGGGAAAAGTGCCTAGCAATCAAAGTATATGAACATTAAAGTGAATTGTCGATGGTTCAACTCGCTTCTTTCACTCCAATGCGGCACTCGTAACCATCATCTTCACATGCGGCAGAAAACTCCCGATGCAAAAGGTGTTGCAAAGCGTTTAGCTTTGTGCACACACATTGAATCCTTTTCAAGTGGACATACTCCGAATCTTAGTGTTCTTCAAACGAATGATGCTTTTTGACTACGCAAGAAGCACGAAAATACTTATCATGTTGAAATTAAGTTGTTGCACTACATGAATGTATATGCTGAGCAAGTCCAGTGGAATGCCATCTAGTGGGAATGTTGTTTCGCTGTAATAGTGGGAGAGTGCGCCAATGAACCCACGCGTTGCAAAATTGTACGAATGCAACAACAAATCCAATACATAGATCTAGTGAAATGTTGATCCCACCTAAATATGTAGCAAGGTAGTAACTTCTCGTGTGGTCAAGAGATGAACTTGTCAATCGCAATCTACGAATCCATCGATAGACAATGAAGAAATGTTTGCTTTCTAAAGTTACGGAGGAGCTGACATTGTGACTACGTTTGTACTCAAACAAAAGTCAGCACTCCATCATTAAACCGCCAGTTGATAAGAATTCTACCATAAGAACATCCTCTATCTAGTTCACACAAGTCGGTGACTTCTCCCTTTGCAATTGAGCATTATTTAAATCGCATGAATAACGGAATGGCCCAAAGATTTTTTCTACATGTCGAATTCGAAAGAGAAAAACTTTGCTTACGAACCCTTGAAATAGCTTGAGAAAGACAAGCCATATCTTTCTTTGTTGGAAGCGTGCTAGTATGGAAGATCACTATTTTCGGTAAACGTCCATCTTATCTAAAGCTCGTTTCATTTTGCCATACGCCTCACGTAAACCATGTGATTCTCGTATCACCTTCGAAATCTACATGCTCCTTAGCCCTCGATGTGACTCTTTGCTAACCATTGTGCAGTCCCAATACATTGAGAGTGACTTGCGTGCAATGGAAAGTTTGACGAAATCCACATCCATGCCTCGAACCCGCGGTGGTGTGTAGAGTTCAAGACCGCATATAGGGACGAGTGAACAATTGTTGCTTGCAATCCTTAATTTAACTATTAGCCATCTCAGCTTGAATGTTATGACGTTCCTCCATAGAAAGGACGCCGCAAATGGCCAATGTGCATTGTACCTTTTCTCATGCTTGCCACTACTCGAAGAAAGTGAGAACAAACACCGCTTGATGGTCGTTGTACCCTTGAATATCATGGTTCGACGGATGAGTTTTCCCCACGTCATTGCCCCTACATATTGCACCTTACCATACCCCCTAGTCATCATAGCTCATAAAGGCAAAATGACATCTCATGTTGATCATATCAACATGATTGTGTTGAACTCCTAGAACTTTTTTTATTCAAAATCGTTTCGTGAACTACAAACATGTTTTTAGGGACTGGCTTGAAATTCACCGCAAGCTCTCATCCCAACTCGGAAAGTGTGATTGCGTTTGAAGAATAAAAGGAGCCAGTGTGGAAGGCATTCGTTGGAGACATGGAAAGTGCAACAACACGGAATGGCTTTCGTGGAATCTTATTTGACCAGTCCGCTTGTGGCTTTTGCACAAGTTTGCAGCATTTGCCCTACCTCATTTATTTTGCTCTTGAGATGATGTGGGCCACATATGCGCGCGATTGGTTTGATCGTATGGATAATCGCGAGGAAATCTAGATGGGCTATGTATAATGCGAACGGTTCCTTTAAGTAAGGAATTCTTTTTGAGTCCGACTTCGGTCCTCTAGATCGGCTGTAAATCTCGTGGCTTGAGTGTCCGCTTCATCGTGCGAATGCTACTCAAAAACACCCCGTTTGGTCCGTTCTTGATTTCTTTGTGTCATCGTGTTTTCGCACGTAGTACGTAGACGCATCATCGTGTGTATGTCCCATTTAGTTTGGTCACACGTAGGGTGGGATGCTTCTAATGCGGAGACATGGTGTTTGTCCATTGGTGTTAGGACATTTGTTTGTGCGAGGGTATGACGTAGGTTGTTTTGGTGTCTTCATCACCATCATGGGTAGTTCTCATGCATTTTTCTTCCATTGCGTGAGGATTCCTCTTTGTTGCTGAGTCGAGGTCAATTGTCATAGCTCGACTGATGGATCTCATGGACGACCCGTGGGATGGTGGACGTGCTTGAGTCTAGCATGGAGTGTGCGACCGATGATGGATCCGATGCATCTTGAGGATCCTCCGCCTCATTCGTCCGACGCCTGGACACCGCATGGCGCCCTCCTCGAATCCTTCGTCCCACCCTACCGCCACGAGCACGTCTTGTCTTCTCCCTCCGTCGAGAACATACTCTTCTCTTGGGATTCCACCACGGTGGTGTGCTTGTCTCTCTCTCACCCTCTCTCTGTGTCTGCCTAGGTGTGTCTGTGTGTCTCCATGGGTGTGCCTGTGTGTCTCTGTGTCAGTGTCTCTGTCTCACTGTCTCTGTGTCTGTTTGGGTGTGTCTGTGTGTCTCTGTGTCTGTTTGGGTGTGCCTGTGTGTCTCTGTGTCTGTTTGGGTGTGCATGTGTGTCTCCATGGGTGTGCCTGTGTGTCTCTGTGTCAGTGTCTCTGTGTCTGTGTGGGTGTGTGGGTGTGGGACGGTGGGGGGGTGAAGGATGGATGGATCGATCGATCGATCGACGAACATCACAGCATGGCCACGAACACGAACACGAACACGAACGGGAACGGGAACGCACCTGTCGTGTCGGCACAAGCTGCGCTTCTGCTTCGTGCCTTGGGAGACGAGAGGAAAGAAGACGGGAACGAAACCAAAAGCAAGGATGGGGATCCAGGAAAGAACGAACACGTGTCCGCCCAACTCGCACAGGTGCGTGAGAACAAACCGACGGTGGATCGACGACGTGGATCTTCCACTCGTTCCGACAGCGGAACATGCCACACGAAACAATGCAACGTCGAAAAGATGGAAGCCAACGGCGGACGCAATGCACGATCCGACACCCTCCAATCGATCACGCGAAAGGAGCGTACGAAAGGAAAGAAAAAAAAAACGCAACCACCCGAAGCAGCAGAACGAAAAAGCGTGCGCGTTGGAGAGGATGAGAGCGATCGAATAATGTTTATGTGGCGATGGACTGACCACGCGGACAAACCACGACGCACATGCGAACGCTCAGTTGGCGGGCCTGTTTGGACCTGAAGGAATCTTGCGTGTGCTGCAGATGACCTTGGACCATTGGGAACGCCAAACGCAAGCTGCAAGCGATGGATCCGCATCACGAAGCCTGGGAAAAGACACACCGCATGGGATGGTCGTCGCTGCACTCCTGGATCGACTTTCCACCTTCACGCAACAGGAAAGGATCGTCGGTGCGGTGGTCGTGAGAGCTCTTCTGGGAAACGGTAGAAAAGCGCAAGAGGAGGTCATCGTCGATCTCTGTCGTGCAGGGAAGCTGTCCTTGCGGCAGCAAATAGCCGTCGCACTCACACTCGTCGAAACCAACGATCCAGAATGGAGACTGGAAGGTACGAAGCGGTGTATGCAACTGAAACGATCAATGAAACGAGCTTGGCAGAGATAGATGGAACTGACAGATTCTGGCGCTATGTCGAACACGGTTTGCATTTGCAAACGGGATCCATGAATGGTGGAACCACTGAGCAGGTCAAAAATTCTTGAAAGCAAAAATCGGAGAAATCCAAGGGCCAAATGCACAGCTGCCTGAAGAGCTCCTGTACTGGCTGGTTTTCGTACTTAAGCAAGGCGGAGAAGCCTTGTCTAGACAGTTCGCAACACTGCAAAAGGTAGTGCCATGTCTGCAACCTGGTCATCCAGATATGCCACCCTCGCTGGCTCCGCTCATCCAAGGCCCAGCTGTGTCGACCACAGAGATCGGCGAAGGGGAGACGGTCCGCACTGACATTGATGAATACAAGCAGGCACAAAAATCAGCTGCCGTACCTGTGGCCACTGTTTTGCAAGAGTTGGGGCATGCATGCGGGCGGCAGACCGATCTTGCTGAGGTGCTGAACCTGTTTGCGCCTCTCGATGAGGCATCGGTATCTCAAATTCTGGGCATGATGTGCAGGACGCTCATTGGCTTGAATGTCGCGCCAGGGATCTATGCAAGCTTCTGTTCGGCCAACGGTCTTCCAGATCCGACCGATGAGCCTGCGACCACATGGGATGCTGCTGTGATGGTACAAGCTGTACAATCTGTGAAGCCTGACGTGAACTGGGACACCGTTTTTTCCAATCTGGATCACAAGGATTTCTGGATTCCAGACAACGCTTCCTTTCTCTGGCTCATGCATGCCTGCAACCTTGCTAGGCCAGGAGAAGCTTTTCCCTTGGATGCTGTTTTGGGCAGGATCTGGAAGAACAAAAGAGGACAGGTGACCTTCCTGAAATATGCGGTCGATGCCCCTGCAGAAGTCTTCACGTTTGCTCATTCTACAAGGCTCGTGCCTCCCTTGGAAGGAATTGCAGGCGGAAAATCCCCGACAGGTTCTGGAAACTTTGCGTGGCTTTGTCTGGACTTGCTTGAGACCTTGATTGCTCTTGCAGACAGTGGCCAGATGCCAGTGGTCCGGTCTATTTTGGAGAAACCTTTACAAACTTGTCCAGAAGTCTTGGCTGTATCGATGGCTAAGACCAACACCTGGGGTACTCTTAAGCATGAAGTTATGGCTGCTACAGTTCCTTCTTTCGTCATGGGAACTAATCCAAGCAGCAGCCTTGTTTTGCACCGTCTTTGGTCGACCTGCAAAGACAACCTAGTAAGCACAATGGTGGAACTTTACATGAAAGACAGAACCATCATTTCTAGGATTTTGGACGTCTGCCAAGAGATCAAGTGCCTTCCAGAGGTCCTCTCCATGTCGCCGTACATCTTTGCCATTGAATTGGCCTGCTTGGCCACTCGTAGAGAGTACCTCAACCTGGAAAAGTGGCTGCAGGACATGATTGCCAGGGAAGGGATCGTCTTTGTCCAGTGTTGCATTCGCTTTCTCGCTGACAAGTTGCAGTCAGATAATTCAGGTCCCAACTCTCCAGCGATCGTCACATTGCCAATGGAGGCCCTGGCCATGTTTGTGCGTGTACTGCAGGCGCAATCTGCTGGGTTCCCATTGGAGGTCACACAGGAGATCAAACAGATTGGCGAGCTTATGGGAGCTGCATTTCCTCAGCTAGCCGAAGTCGGGTCAGCAGCTGAATTGGCAATCTTGGAGGAAGTATTTGATCTGGACATCGAAGAGGAGGCAAACGGTTACTTTCAAAAAATATACACTGGGCAACAGACAGTTGACGATGTGATCACGATGTTAGGGAACTTCCGTTTGTCAGAAGATCAGAGGAAGCAGAGAGTTTTTGCCTGTATGGTTCACAATCTTCTGGATGAGTATCGTTTTTTCCCGAAATATCCAGAGAAGGAGCTGCGTATCACAGCGGTGTTGTTTGGTAGGCTCGTGGACTGCCGGCTTGTATCTTCGGTGGCGTTGGGAATTGCATTGAGATACGTACTGGAGGCTCTCAAGAAGCCCGTGGGTTCCAAGATGTTTACATTCGGTGTGGAAGCCCTTTCTCATTTCAAGGATAGATTGGCCGAGTGGCCCCAGTACTGCAGCCATTTGATTCAGATACCTCATCTTAGCCAGGCCTCGCCCGATCTTTTTGCTGCTGCTGAGAAACAGCTTCTGGGAACAAGCTTGCATGCGTCGGAGAAACATAGCAGAGAAGAAGGGGTTCCAAGTAGTTCAATCCAAGGTGAAGGGCTTGTGCAAGGAATTAGAACATCTGTGCCGGAAAGCGCAGCTGCGCCAGTCAATGCACCAACCTCCCCTTCTTTTACACCCTCAAGTCACCAGAAGCCACAATCAGCACAGCCTTCGCCTCAGCCATCACTCAAGGTTGAGGGAAAGGGTTCTGCAGCATTAGCATCGGCATTTGCAACTTCTTTGAACATAGACACCCTTGTATCTGCTGCAAGGGAACAGAAAACACCTGACCAAGAGACTCTTGACAAGATTCATTTCACAATAAACAATCTCTCACTGGCCAATGTCAATGCAAAGGCGAAGGAGGTGGAATTTGTTCTACGGGCGGAATGGTACCCTTGGTTTGCCCAGTACATGGTGGTAAAGCGTGCAAGTATCGAGCCAAACTTTCATCCGCTATACTTTGCGTTGCTGGAGAAACTGAATAAGCCCCAGCTGTACAAAATGATTTTGAAGGCGACACACGATAACATACGCGTGCTATTGCAATCGGAAAAAATCAAAACCAACAGTGGTGAAAGAAGCCTCCTTAAGAATCTTGGTAGCTGGCTGGGGCAGCTTACAATTGCAAGGAACAAGCCCCTCCTGTACAAAGATCTTGACATAATTTCCCTCATATATGATGCTTACCAAACGGGTCGGATGATTGCAGTGTTACCATTTGTTTCCAAGGTTGTAGAACCCGTCAAAATTTCGAAGGTTTTTCGGCCACCAAATCCGTGGACCACGGCAATTCTGCAGCTTTTTGCAGAAATCTACTCTGCTGATGACCTAAAGCTGAACCTTAAGTTTGAGATTGAGATGCTCTTCAAAAGCATGAAGGATATGAGCAATACAGAGGTAAAGATCTCTGATATGAAGCCCACCATAAACACTTTGAAGAATTACCAGCGTGCTAAGGTTGATAATCCTGACTTTGCGATGGAGAAGGTACCACCTGCTCCTGCTAAAGCACCTGTCACCACTTCAGATTCTGCTCCGCAAAGCCCAACCTCTGCAGCTACATCTGCTTTGTTGGCAAAGGACCCAGAAGAGAGAGAAGCTGCATCCTCTGGTCCGGTGAATTTACAAGCCTTTGTGCAGGTTAGTCCTCAGCTTGCAGCAGTGGCAGAACGGCTTCAGCTGAAGCGCCTCGTACCTGTTGCTGTGGACCGTGCTATTAGAGAAGTCATATCTCCTGTTGTTGAGCGCAGTGTCACAATCGCATGCATGACCACTCGTGAATTAGTGCTGAAAGACTTTTCAATGGAAGGGGATGAAGATAAGTTGCGCAAGGCTGCGTATTTGATGGCTTCCTCCTTAGCAGGGAGCTTGGCCTTGGTAACCTGCAAAGAGCCGTTCCGCTCTAGCCTTGCAACTGCTCTTAGGCAGCTTCTTCAACCTGCTGGTCTTGAACAGCAAGCCCTGGAACAAGCAGTACAACTAGCGGCCAATGGTAACCTTGATCTTGGCTGTGCATTGATAGAGAAAGCTGCGACAGATAAAGCCGTGCGAGACATCGATGAGGCGCTCAACTCTGCTTATGTTGCTAGGAGGAAAGCTGCTAGTGCAGGTCAGCAGTTTGCTGATGTAGCACTTCTTGCTCAAGTACGCTTTCCACAGACCCTTCCTGATGTTCTTCGACCAAAACCTTGCAGGCTCAGTCCAAGACAGCTGCGCTTGTATGAAGACTACGCAAGGATTGGCCGCACCATTGTTCCGCAGACAGCAAGTAGCAAAGGCGCAACTGGGACAAGTCCAGGTGGTGTTGCACGGCAGGAAGTTGTATTGCCAGAAGCTGATAAAAAACAGACGGCTACGAAGCCAGAGGTGGCACCGCTTCAATCCACCCAGTTTTCTACACAGCAGGTGCTTGAAAAAATTAGTTCTTGCATGGCAAGAGTGGAAGCAGTCGTTCAAAAGGACCCAAATGCAGCTTTCGAAGCTCTGCCACCTGATAATGATCTTAGACTGGCTGTTGGAGAGATGATAGAATTGATGTCGAAGTCAAGCAACCGCGATGAAGTGATCATTGCTGTTGCAGTCTTGGTGCTCAAAAAGTTGTTTGAAGGTGTGCCCAGACGTCTTGGCGTTGGTGTGTATCTTGGGTTGCTCAAAAGCTGCAAGCAGATGAATGAAAAAGTCCCGCGAGAACTAACAAAACTGTATGCCTCGCTCTCAGAAGAGCAGCAGCTCAACAGAGATCTGGCTGAACTGCTAGTTGGTTCTCGTTTGCTCCTAGTCCCGGAGTTCGATGCTCTTCTAGTGAAGCATCTGCAGGGACCGCGCTTTGCCCATGCCCTCGAGCTTGCAGTTCAACTCATCCGCCAGTGTGTGGTTGCAAAACCTGTGGTTTCCCCGTTGGAGATGGCTGGCACGCTGGATGTGCTGAGTAAGGTTGCGAGCAGACCAGGTGCTCCAGAAGCTATACAGCAGTTGATAGAACGTGTGCGATCCATGTTCCCTTCGAAAGATGCTATGAAAGCAACACCAGGGGTTGGGCCTGCACGGAAAGGGGAATCTGACGGTATAAGGCAGAGGGTCATCATGCTCTTTGACGAATGGACACGCATCATTGATGCACCAGCCGGAATGAAATATCATGCAAGTTTTGCGCAGCAGGTGCAGCAAAGTGGCTTTTTAAAGGATGATGAGACAGTTGAGCATATGTTTGGTATACTTACAGAAATTTGCGTAGCTCATTGCCTGAGCTCAGCTTCAGGTGCTGGACAAGGTCAGTTTTCGTTTGTAGCAGTTGATGCACTTTCGAGGCTGATAGTCATGCTATCTAGATTTGTAGGAGAAAGAGGAGCTAGCGGCATGTCAGTCCGAGCAGGATTATTGGCAAGGGCACTTTCTGCTGCAACAACTGTTCTCCACAGGCATGCTGCTGAGAGGAACATTGCATTCAACAGCCGCCCATACTTCAGGTTGTTTGCAGGTATATTGCACGAACTTAGTATCCCAGATCTACAGCTTGACAGCACCAACTTTGCCGTCCTCACGGCTTTTGCTGGTTTGCTGCAAGCAACACAGCCTTCAAGAGTGCCTGTGTTTTGTTTTGCTTGGCTGGAGCTTGTTTCTCATCGTTACTTCATGCCGAAATTGCTCCTTGCCCCGAACCAAAAAGGATGGAGCCTGTTGGAGCGACTGCTCACGGCAATCTTACGATTCATGGAACCACAGCTGAGAAACGCAGAGCTGTCCGATCCCATCAGGTTGCTCTACAGAGGCGTGCTCAGAGTTCTGCTGGTTCTTCTGCATGACTTTCCAGAGTTCCTTTGTGACCATCACTTCATGCTTTGTGATGCTATACCATCCTCATGCGTGCAGATGAGGAACCTGGTGCTTTCTGCTTTTCCACGTAACATGAGGCTGCCAGATCCCTTCACACCAAATTTGAAGGTTGATTTGTTGCCAGAAATCTCTCAAGCTCCGCGCATTGTGGTAGATGCTGGTGCAGCAATCGGGGACACCCAGCTGAGGGCTGATATTGACAAGTACCTAAAGAATCGCTTGCCGGTTACGTTGCTGCAGGACTTGAAATCACATTTCTTGTACTCCCCTACAGATGCAGCAGCAAATGGGTGCAGGTATAACATGCACTTGATCAATGCTGTGGTGTTGTACATTGGTATGCAGGCTATTCAACAACTGCACAATAAGACCTCTCAACTGCCAGTTCAGGTCAATCAAGGTGTCCCTATGGAGATCTTCCTATGGCTGGTTGCTGAGTTAGATCCAGAAGGGCGCTACATGTTCTTGAGCTCAGTGGCTAACCAACTGCGGTACCCTAATAATCACACGCACTACTATTCTTGTGTGTTGCTCTATCTCTTCTCTGAGTCCCCTCAGGAGCTTGTGAAGGAGCAAATCACACGTGTCTTGTTAGAGCGCTTGATTGTCAATCGTCCGCATCCATGGGGACTTTTGATCACTTTTATTGAGCTGATCAAGAACCCTCGGTACAGTTTTTGGAGTCATTCTTTTACAAGGTGTGCACCTGAGATTGAGCGCCTTTTTGAAAGCGTTGCTCGGTCTTGCATGGGAGCCACCAAGCCTGGTGAGGAGGATCTCGCGTCCAAGATTGCGGCTTCCACAGCCTCCGCATGACCATAACTCGATTTGGGTCAGTTGGTCCTGTATTTTTTGCTGATCTTGGTTGAATGTGCCTTCAGTTTTTCAATCGATGTGTTTTGATAGTTGTTTTGTAAGCGGTCAGAGTTGCTTTGGGTCTCATGGTTGGATTTCTTTCGTCCGTGAATGTTGTGATCCATAACCTAGGTTTTCACTCACGGCATGCTTTTTGTATGCCGTGAGTTCCTCCACCCTTCATGTCTTTGAAGAAATTCCGGATCTAGATGAAATTTCATCCGTCGCATCATTGGGGTACTTGCCAAAGGGTCGGCGACTAAATGGAAGCTGCTAGTCATTTTATTAAGCGTTGATTCGCTTGAGGCGTCAAGTATATCTTTATAGGTGACCGGATGGGTGATGCATGGGTTGGCAAAGAACCATAGGGTTCACCTTCAGTCTCTTGCCCTCTTTTTGAACTACTTTTCGTTCTAGAGGGGTTATTGTCGACAACATTTAATATTACCGGTAAGTCATATCCTATCCTATCTTGGAGCACGCTTTAATATCGAAGTTTCCTCATCCATGATTACAAAATGCACAATGTAGATGGCAACTAGGAAGAACAAGTTTAGCACAACAACATGACGTAGTGAAGAAAGTCATAAGGCCAAGACTGGGTAGACGACCGACTGAAACATAGTATATCATGTCCGTGAAGACGTGCCATACACAAGGATGTTTGAGGAGGAATCGACGCTAAGAGAAATGCGCATGGAGTCCACAATCGTATGGACATTACCATGAAAACGGAGTGGACTCCAAATGACCTCAACTTAGTAAATGAGATATCACATGTGAGAGGACGTCAAAAAGCACCGGAGGGTGTAACATCGGATTTTGCGTCTCTTACTACTGCGAAATATGATGAGGTGGAAGTCTTCCATGTCCACCCGATAGGAAAAGATCTACGTCTCTCGAACCATTGCAATGAAGATTATCTTTCCCTCTTTTCTTTTAACTCAACACACACCTATTGATCCATCAATCAATTCAATGAGAGCGGTCTTTCTTTAAAGAACAAGGCGGTTTAGCGGTAGAATATTTATCAATTGCATTTCGTAGTAACCTTAAATAATGTCGATACTTCTTTGCAAGAGATCCGTCAAGATGAATTCACTAGCGTTGCAAGAAGCAAGTCAAAGAATGTTGGTCGATTTTCGACTTCCTCCTCTAGTGCCCCGTATTCAAATGAAGCGAAAATCGTTTGTCTTGAAGAGGAAAGAAACTCGAGCGGATGCTTGGATTTTGCACAAATGAGCCTCCGCCATCTCACAATGCTTTCTAGTGGAGAGTGCTTGAGGCGAAACTTATGGGTCTCTTGAATACTCCAAAGGCGCCAAACACACGCTAGACTTGTTGTATGTCATGGATTCGACCATCTTTGGGGCATGGCTTGATCATGTTCACCGACCTTCGCTTCCAACGTGATTTAGCAATGTTTCGTTAGCGTCGATGAACACGTTCGTTTGTAGTCACAAGACACACTAAGTTTCCTTTCCGCAATGCAATATTCATCGAACACATGCGTCGTGTTGGGGATGTCAAGATCTCTAGCAACATCAACATGCACCGTTTTGAAACCAGCCACGGGGTATCCTTTGCGCGTGCGACCCGAGGTGGATGGACTAACGAAGAAAGATCTTGCCTTTAATGGTTGTAGAAATGAGATGCAAACGATAGAAAATCTACTTACTTGCAAGGACACGAATCGCATGTCCACGAATTATCAATACCGAGGGTCTCTTCACTTGCTAAGGAGATTGCTTTGTGTGCGAAAGTGCGTGCTATGTGGGTGAAAAGTAGCGAAGGGCGGTGTCTTACAAGAAGTCACGTTGAGACTCATCTCCACTAATGGAAAAGGTGATACAACATCCCTTAGACAAGCTAAGCGTGGCCGTTTTGATCGGTGGTTGGGACGATGGCACAAGGGCTCGTACACCTAGATGACGTGCGTATAAGAGAGTACAATCCATGGATGATATCACTCCTCACAAGCGGTGCGTGCTCGTTCATGGAAGGTCGATTCACGTCCATGACGAGGGGCACGTTTCTCCATCGTTCGCAGTTCCATGGTGGTTGCTTGTGGCAGAGAACAAACTCGCAAGTTGGAATGGTTCATGTCTCTTTCACCTTCGTGGATCGTTTGGTTTGTGGTGGTGTTGGGTTAACTTCCATGGATGAACCATCGATTGCAATCGATGGTTGAAACGGTGTCCGAGCAGAATCACGTGGAAGACAACACCACCACGTCGACCATGGACGTGTCCAACCTACATGTGTCACGTGTGCGCTTGAAGCATGCGCAAGGTGGTCCGAACCAACCCATGTGGACCGTCATACGTGGGAACGTGTACGACATCGAAGGATGGGTGGAACGACATCCAGGTGGGGACGTCATACGTGTAGCTGCTGGAAGAGACGCCACCTGGCTGTTTGAAAGCTACCATGGAAAACACGTGGAAAACATGCTCGAACAATTGTACGTGGGGAAACTAGTGGATGGTAACGATGGAATCGAAGAAGCCGGAAAAAGAACAGAAAAGAACGGACAGATGGACCACGTCGAACGTTTGTCTACTACGGTGAGGAAGAGAAAAAATCAACAGCACAGAGGAATGGACGAACCGGCCGGAAGAGAAGAACTCGAAGGAATGAAAACATCAACACAACATGGAAACGAAAACGATCCACGGGTATCACAGGAACCAGAAGATGTGATCAGAAAAATGGAAGAAGACCTTGAACCCGTGGCCACCTACAAGACTGGCCCCTTCTACGACGAGCTGAAACGCAGAGTGAACAAGGAAATGAGGCAAAAGGGAGTGAACCTGCGTAGCTCCACCTCGATGTACGTCAAATCCGCACTCATCTTAACCTCTTGCGTGATCACCTGGTGGAATGCTTTCTTCTCCCCATACCAAGCACTCAGAATGGTGTGTGCAGCACTCCTGGGATTCTGCAGGGCTCAGGTAGGCGTGTCCATCCAACACGATGCCAATCACGGAGCGTACAGCAAAAACAAGCTTGCCAGCACCATTGCAGGAGCATCGCTGGACTTTGTGGGGGCCTCTTCCTTCATGTGGAAGCAACAGCATGTTGTGGGGCACCATGCTTACACCAACGTGGATGGAATGGATCCAGATATACGAGTAGGGGAAAAGGATGTGAGAAGAGTTACTCAACATCAACCGTGGCACCCACACCATGCCTTTCAGCATCTTTATCTCGGTTGGCTGTATTCCCTTCTTGCCATCAAATCCTTTGCTATCGACGACTTTCAAGCCCTGCACACTGGCCGCATTGGGAACGTGCGCATCAACAGAATGACCCGCAGAGAGATGGGTATATTCTGGGCCGGGAAACTCTTCTACTTCTGTTGTGTGTACATGCTTCCATGCTTGTTGTCGACTGCAGGCTGGATGGAAGTCATTCTCTTGTGGAGCCTGAATGAGGCAGTAGCAGGCTGGACCCTGGCTTTCCTCTTCCAGGTTGCCCACGTGGTCGGTGAGGTGGATTTTATCAAAGCTGACGAGAAAACAGGCAAGGTGGATCGTGAATGGGCCGTTGCACAACTTGAAACTACTGCTGACTTCAGCCATGGTTCCAGCTTTTGGCTGCATGTGTCCGGTGGCCTGAACCACCAGGTGGTGCATCACCTCTTCCCCGGTGTTTGCCACACTCACTATCCAAAAATAGCTCCAATTCTCAAGCAGCTGTGCTTGGAGAAGGGGATCAAATACCGGGTGTTTCCTTCGTTTTGGTCCGCACTGCAAGCACATTTTAGATACATGAAGCACGTTGGGTCTGTCAAGGTGCCTTCTTTGGCCACCATCGGTTGAACGCAGTTCTGATTCTTTGCACGAATGATTCAAATGGATGCATTTACTTCTGAACTTTATTACAAACATGTTCTCCCTCCAATCCTCCTGGTGCCATATACTGGAGCTGGCACGAACCATTCCTCGAAATAAGTGCCTGTCATGGTCGCGCCAGAAAGTACCCCAGTTTCGCAAAGTGGTGCGCCCTTGTTCTGTAAACATATATTTTTATTGTTACTCACACTTGATTGCCCTGTACATGCGCTTCACAAAGAGGAGGGACGAGAAAAACCCGATTGCTCCCAACATTAGGAAAAACGCATAGGACACCAGGAACATGTAACCGAAGAAAAAGGAGGTCTGAAGCAACCCCGTCATGTCTGACTTGACATTGAAGAAGTAAAAACAGTAACCAAAGATAAAGACACCTGTAGATCCACCGCAAAGTACAGACCTCCACCACCACCTCCAATCTTCGACGGCAAGCTGGAAATAGGTGAGCGCAATGGTCACAAAGGATGTGACAACTAGCAAAAGGGCAAACACAATAAATATGATGCTGTAAATGGTGTAAACTTTGTGGCCCCAGATGCTGGCAAAGATGTAGTACAGCTCGATGTAAATAGCACTGAAGGGGAGGAAGCCAGCCATGGTCATCTGCGGAATCACACCGCGATACCAGGGAAGCTGTGGAATCTTCCTTGCATACTTACTTGTGCGGCAAGGCGCATCAAGTTCAGTTGCCCTATTCTTCCCAGCGATTGCCCCAACCACTGTCAGTGGAAACGTAATCAGTGCCCAAATGGCCAGTATGATCACAATTGTGCCAAATGGAAGGGCGGCAGTGGAGCGGTAAAATATTGCCACTGTATTCAGGTACGAAAACGCTACAAGAAGAGGCCCGCAAAATACACACACTGTAAGCAATACATTGCTGGCCCAATTTGTTCCTCCCATCTTCTTGTAGAGAGAGGCAGAGACATACCCAGCAATCCCTGCAGTTAGAGAGTAGAAAACAACACAAGCGGAAAGCAGTGCACCACGATTGTAGGGATAGAATGTCCCCACCAGAGCTAATGCAAAAATGCATAGAGACATGACGAACACTTGACTCCCTGTCCCAATTAAGGCCGCAAACAAGCTCCTATGTTGAGGCGCACGGAAGACATCGGCGTGGATCAGCTTCCATCCGGATTCATCTTCATCCGGCACCTCAGGATCTGCACTTGTGTATCTTAAAAAGTCTCGTTTCAACGTCCTGTGTAGGATGGTGGACAGTAAACCAGTCAAGAGAAGCACAATAACACAGGAATTGATAATAGAGAACCAGTGGATGTCAAGGTGCTTGCGTAGGAACGAGTACTTGGTGTATTTTTCCATCCGTCTTTCGTGGGGTACATCCGTCTCTGTCCACTTTGCCGAGTACGAGAAGGTCACGGGCTGTCCACTCCCTTGGCTAATATCCACGGTTTTCAGCGGATCGGTGGAAACATTGATTTCGATCACGTTTTCCTGATTGTAGGCCAGCTCGAAGTGCAAGTGGCTGAAGAGGTACTTCTTGTACGTTGGGGTTTCTCCTTTTTGTTCTGGCACGACTTTTCCAAGGAATCCCCAGAGCGGCAGATCGTCGTAGAACATTTGGAAGTAGTAATCTTCGATGACAGCTTCGCGGAACCTTTCTGCTTCTTCGGGTTCGAGTGTCTTGGTACATATTTCGGTGAAGTCGTGATCTTCTCGAAACTTGAGATCGTAGGGTGTGGTGGTCATTCGATCTCCTTCCAGCACTTCTCCCAAGTCTTCCCATTTGTTCACGACACCATCGATGGGTTTGCAGAACGGCAGATCGTAATATTGATAGGTTTCGCTCGGATTGTGGAAGGGTCCGACTTTGTTGGCATAGATGGGTACGTCATCTCCTATGTGATATGTTTTGGCAGCACCATCCACCATCCAACCACACAGGACGAAGCTGCACCACGTCCATCGCCACATCCCATCCCATTGGATACGATCCATCCTGTCGTACGCCTTCCTTGCGACCGTGGTGTGGGATCCCTCACCAATGGTTCTGCACACGACCACGACCACCCCCGCGGACCATGGATGGCATGGATCCACACACACACACCCTCTCGCAGACACACCCGAATGGACAGTTGCACCTTCGATGGCAGACACACCCGGGATGGCAGTTGCACCTTGGCTGCCTTTCGCATGGCACGCAGACACACCCACACTCCCGGTGGGATTCCTCCGGTTCATGGCGTCCGAGGAGAGAGGCATCCATGGATGGGTCCCCGTTGGGAGTTTCTTCTCCACCGGAGGGAGGGAAGAGAGGCGCTCGGGATCCATCCTGTGTCGCTGGGGAACCATATCCATGACAAGGCCATGGGATCCCCCCCAAGGTCGATTCAAGACCATGGAAAAACAAAGGCACACGAGTGAAGAAAAAGAAGGACAGCCACAGGACAAAACGAAAGGACACAATACAATCACAGCAAGTGCATCCTTCCATGCGTGCAACCAAACATAGACCAGGTGGGAGCTCACCATCCACAAACAAAACGTCCAACCGGAGAAAGGACCCATCCCTCCCACCCAACATTCACCAACCGTCAAAACGCCCCAGCTGCGCTTGAGCTTCACTCAAATCCTTCTGCACCTTCTTGCGACGATAAAAGATCGGACAGTCCCTACTGGTGCACAAAACATCCTGATGCAAACTACCTTGGCAACGTTGGCATTGAGACCACAGTCGAGCAAACTGCTCCTCCAGAGAATTGATCGTACCTAAACTTTTCTCGTACAGCTCTGCCTCCATACCCTTGCAATTTTTGCACAGCTTCTTCTCCCCGTCTGGTAGAGGACCACGACAACCCAAGCAACTCAACCGTACTTTTGCAAACCGCATGATGCCACCCGTGGCCGCTGAGGGCACTGGGTTGTACACTGCTCTCGTGTGCTCCCCGTACAACAAAGACTTTGGATTTTTCATGATGGGTTCAAAGATACGTAGCAAAGGCTGCGACAAGTGATGCTCCAAGTAGTGCTGTGCATCGATGGGAATGTTGTGCTCTAATGCATAAATCGGATCTTCGCTCTTCTCGTACGCCCGTGCTGATTTGGTGGACTTGACAATCACGTACGGTACACGATCCCCCACCGTAGGGGCGGTAGCTGGATCTCGCTTTTTCATCTTCTTTGCAAGCTCTACGTGTGGGGCTCTTGTTCCGTAGGCTTCCACATCCTGAGACAAGGCTTTCGTGATGACAAGGTACGACAAGTCCAGTCGATTCATCAGCAAGTCACTGATGGTCTGCTTGACGTACTCAACCGCGGCGTCAACATCTCTATCGATCAAAATTTTTTGGAGACACGTAGTGACCACATTCCTCACCAGCAAGCAATTGTCCCTTCGTACTGTTTCAATTCCCTTCGTGTCCATCTTGTCAAACTTTTCTGGTTTACTCCAGTACAGTCCAGCGTATCTTTTCTTGTTAATCAGCAAGTACGGAAAGTACACCTTTTCAAACTCCAGCTTTATGGGCGGTGGAAAAGTCCTGCTTATTAGTTCCGCAGCGTGTTGCCCTAATTCCATTGCCTCCTCAACTGTATCCACTCCAAAGTTTACCATGACACTGTCCGTGTCACCGTAGACAACATCAGCATCATATTTGTACCCGTTGGAAGTGTTGTAGGTCTGGGTGACCAAATTCTTGGTATGCATGATCATCTCACGACCAAAGGCAGTCACACCTGCCGAAATCTCCAAGCAGGGAAGCTTACCAACAGTGGCCCCCGTGAATCCATACACAGAATTTGCAGATATCTTGAGAGCGAGCTGACGACCATCCAACACTGCTCTGTCAAATGGATCTGTGGCCTTTTTCAGGTCGGCTTTTGCACGTTTGCGTGCAGAGAGTAGTTGCTGCAGAATCTCTGGGAGGATCCCCCTTTCCAATTCTGGACGAACAAATACATCGCCACAAGGAGTCTTCACAACATCTTTAGGATTCATCTGTGGCACCATAGACGGATGCACAAGTGTGCAGTAGCAAAGATTGTGGGCCATCATAATGGAGGGGTACAGAGATGCAAAGTCTAATGTTGCAATTGGCTTCTGATAAAAGCCTTGCTTTGCATCAAGCACTGTGGCACCTTCGTAAGCAACACCATCTGCTGGCGAACCTTGAACAGGCAAGTTCGGTATAACCAGATTTCTCTCTCTTGCCTTGCGCAGTAGCTGAGAAAACACTTTGATACTTTGTCCACGTGAAAGCAAAAATGCCAATGGAACGCCAGTCACGCGGGCCATCTCGATGTAGTTGTACATGTACATCAGCTTGTCCAGTAAGCGCTGGGGCAGATATGCATCTTTCAAACAGTAGACAGCAAGGCGTCTCCTGGTTTCATCGTTCCCATTCTGCAAGTCTGTTATGATAGAATGGTGCACGTCTTCCTTTTGTTCCCCTAGAAAATGAGCGGAGACAGCATTCAGAGAGTAGCTGCTCAGTTTGTGATCCCTTTGAATGGCCTGCAAGAGGTCAAATTGCACACGGCCCTCAATAGTTATTTCCTTGCTCTCCCTGGTCCCGTATGCTTTGGATGAAAACACGGTGTTTTTCATCTTCACCCTTGAATTTCTGACACGACCCCAGTACCCAAAGTCAGCAATTCCAAGTGCATCAGCCCGATCCAAAAGGTATGGTAAATCAAAGTTCACGATGTTGTACCCGATGATAAGGTCTGGATCCGACTCCAAGACAAGATCTCTCCAAGCTCTTAAGAGATCCTTCTCATCATCAAAGGACATAACATCGGCACCAACAATGGGAGCACAACTCTTCAGCGTCATCACGTTACGGATAATTGGCTTACTATCCCCCTGTACAGTTACCATGGAAGCAATTTGGATCACAGGATCAAATTTGGCTTCAGGAAAGTGACCTTTCCTGCCAGCACACTCAATGTCCACGCTGAGTATGCGAAGCTTGGCTAACTTTCCGAATTCCCCTTCAGCAGGGTAACTCACCAGGTCCTCGTAATGAATGTCAAACTCCAGCTGGCAGCGAGTTGTCTGAACTCTAGTTGGCATGTAGCTTTTTGGTGGAAGTTCCAGCCAATTCCCACCCACAACATTGCAGTCAATCATGAAACGTAGCACAAAGAGAACATTGCTTTCATATGTAGTGAAGGCTTTTGTTCCATGGTTGGGAATTGGTATCCCTCTTTCAAATATACCTCTACAGGCAGTCACCATGGTAGGCAGTGCCATGGTGATCTTCAGGAACGGTCTTCCTTTCACCGGGGAATAGTTTACTAGGCTTTTACGGTGAACAATTTCCACGTTGATTACGTAAATTCCTGGTTTGCTCTTATCCCCTCTCTGTGTTTCCTCCATGCGTGCATTGAGTGTGTTCTGGAGTGTGCTGCAGTCGTCTGGACCAAACCCCTCAGGAGCTGCGACAAAGAAATAGGGCTTAAATCCATGCACGTGTACACAGATGCTGTTGCCTTCTTCGGTGACTCCGAACACTCTCACCACCGCAGTCTGTCCAATTTCGACGGTAGTATTGGTCCCATTGTTCCGTGAGGAGAGCGTGGGATGCGGGTGGGCAATTAGGTAATCGATGTCAAGCTGTTGGAATCGCACCGGGTTGGAGTCGCGATTGATGGGTCCTGGTGCAGGCCTTTCCCATTCCCCTTTGGTTCGCACGGTGAATTCCACGGCTTCTTCTGTGCCATCTAGGAGTGCGTCCAGGCGTGCTGCTTCAGCTTCTTCTTCATCTTCTGCCAGCATTCCATCGTTTGCCAAGGTATCTTGTTCCATGAGGTCCACTTCTTCTTCGAAGGTGGATGGTTCCGTTTTCCCTTGTTCCGTCGCCAATCGTTTCGAAGTTGGTGCGTCTCGTCCATCGTGGACGGGTTGACGTTTCACGGGTGGGTTCTGTTCCATGCTGCCAGGTGTGTTTCCTCTCTTGTTCACCTTGCGATGTCTGTACTCGATGTGTGAATCGAGAAAGGATCGGTTCCAATTCCCAAAGGTTTCGTTCGCTCGGCTGTTCTGTTCCACTGCCTGTTCGATCTCGCACCGCGCGTCCTTTCCTTTCTTTTCTTTTCCTTTCCCTTGAGACTGTTTCCGAATGGCTTCACGTTGGACAGGTTGCACGTGGTGACGGTGTGCCACACACTTCGTTTGGGCCACCGATCGTCTCGTGCAGTGGTGGGTGCACGCTTGTGTGGTACACAACGGTGGTCCCTTTCTCCCTCCATCCTACGAATTCGAAGCACCGAAGAAAGGATCGATCGTATCGAAACCTCCCGTTCTCATCCCATCCACGTCCCCATGGCAAGGAACGATAGAAAGGAAACCTGGAACATGACTACAGAGGTGGATTTCCCGCGTTTTTTGAAGGAGGGCGAAGGAAGCCAAGCACACCGCGGGTCCAACCCAACCACGACGTGCGACAACGACACATCCGTGGCTTTCCACGAGCAAAACAACGTCCGATGCACGAAGCAGAGCTGCTGCTACTCGTGAGTACGAACGCTCCTTCCGATCTTGTGATCGTTCAAAGCGACAACATCGTGGCAGATCCCCGAGTGCACACGAGGAAGATACGAACCCTCAAAGCATTCAACGTGTTTCACAACTCGAGCAATCATACGAAACGTGGGGTTATGGAGCATAGGATATGTCTTGGCTACGTATCTCTCATGAAACTCTCACCTAGATTCCGGTTCATTTTCTATTTCAACATCTCGTTCCTTGCGTTACGCTACATGGTAGGGAAGCTGTCATACAGCATGGGCTTACCCAATCATTCTCGTCAATGCGCTTCGAAGTTTGTCGGTCCTCTACCAATCAAAGGCTCGCGCACGTCACGTTGGAGCTTGTCATTGGTTTCGTTCGTTTTGATGATGTTGAGGTTTGTCCAAGCAAAATTCACTCGTGCAAATTGGTCCGTCTTGTCAAATACAAACGTACACATGCCGTACCACCGATGACAAAATGAGGGATATAAAAGACCTCGACGATTCAAATGGACAACGAGACCATGTCATTCGCAAGGCACAAGGTTTCAAGGAAGCATCCGTCGACCAAAACGATGCATCAAGAGATGAATGAGTGAATCTCGTCCAACGGACTAGGTGTGATTTACCCGTCCATTCCGAGCGTAGACTTGGCCGCTTGGTGCAACAATGGTCCGATGGAACCGACGGCATTGCAATGGTCCGTTGTCAAAGAAGTTTGCAACCTCATGTCCTTTGCTCGTCCGAAGGAACGGAGGCACAAGAAGAAGCCATTGGTCTATGCGCACATGCGTGTGCGACATCACGCAGCGATAGTGGGAGGAGCGTACACCAACTTCACGAATGTTCGTGGTGAATGAAGATATGGCGTGATTTGAATTCTCGACTTGATGACATCCGCACCATCTTCTTTTACGTGTCTTGTTCCATCGCCCGGGCTGGCTCGTTGCCACCACTCTCTTCGTTTGGATGGACAATGGATGGGCGTGGACGATCCTTTCAACACCATCCTCCTTTTTCTTCCCATCATCATTGACCGTCCAACCGAGGGTGTGAGATTGGACACTCTTGGCATTGAATCCAGGCGGCGGATGGAACACCACACGGCCACGGCCAAACCCATCGACGAGACGTCGAATCGAAAGGAAAAGAAGGACGATCCTGTCGATGACAACACCGCGAAGCAATCCAACGGAAGCGATGGAAATCCAAAGGAAAAACAAGGGAACGACACCCACCTCAAAACACTGCAGATGCCGACCCCAGAACAGCTGATGCAAGAAGAATTCATGAATCACTGTGCAGTCAGAAGCGTCATGTCCCTCGTCATGGGAGGAGGAATGGGTGTACTCATGGGACTGGTCTTCGGAACCATGGACAACGATGCACATCTCACGGGTGAACAAGGGAATAAAACCAAGACCGCCAAGCAACAGATCCTGGCCACTGCGAAATCAGCTGGACAAAAGAGCTGGTCTTACGCAAAAACCTTTGCAGCCATGGGCGCACTTTATTCGGGATCGGAGTGCGTCATTGAAAAAGCAAGAGCAAAGCACGACATCTACAACAGTGCATATGCAGGTTGCTTTACGGGGGGCGCCTTGGCAGCCAGGGCTGGCTGGCAAGCAGCCGGCATCGGTTGCGCTTCATTTGCAGCATTTTCAGTCATGATAGACAAAGTGCTGGATCACTGACAGCATAAGGGTTGGATTGGTTTTTGCCACTGGCATATCCACAGGACAGGGCCGCTCTGCTTCAGGATGCCTCCGTTCCCACACAGGATCTCATCGACGGTGGTGTCGTGCTTCTGAGCAAACGATCCAACTCAAGGGGAGGGGGTTGGCTTGCCGCTGCACTTGATGTAGATCTCTGTTGGCAAATTGATCTTCTTCGCATCTAGATCTACTCGTCAACAGACATTTCTTCGGTGTATGCATTGGTGGTGCTTGTCCTCTGGTACCCGTGTTTCTTTCTTTCTTTCGAGTGCCTGGTGGGTCGGTTGGATGCTCTGTGCATCGAAGCGTGAACGACCATCGTCTATGCACGGTGTTGAGAGGTTTGATGGTGACGTGTGTTTTGGAGAGAAGCATGCTGGATCTGCCATCGATCAACTGTGTGTTTTGGTTTTGGAAATGGATCGCTGGTCTGCACTGGTCCGTCCTGATGGGTGTTGGGTTGGATGTCGGTGTGGACAACTGGAGTGGGTCCACCTTCGACACCGATCCATCCTACCTTTGGATACGAAAGGGGATCGGATCCAACCAGGCGGGAACGTCAAACATTCGTTTTCGTGCTTCGTGGTCGCAAGAGACGTGCACCAACTTCCAACCATCTGTCCGCCGAATGGACCGAGGTGTTGCGGACGTGCATCGGATCGGTTGTGTCCTCTTCCACGTGTAGAACAACGCCACCATCATCATGGCCGCCACGCGCGAGAATCCAAATGAATCCATCCTGTTCAAAGACGAACAAGCGAAGATCCACAAAATCAAAAAGAGATGGGAGAAAGATCTGATCAAACACGTGGAAGTAGCCACGTCCGCAAAAGATGCGAAAGAAGCGACAGAGATCATGCAACGGTGGGCCTGGCAAGTCGTCGAAAGTGTCCTGCGTGCAGAGAAAGAAAACAAGCTGCTGGAAAGAAAAGTACAAGACACGACGAAAGAAGCGAAACAATGGGAAGCAGAAGCGGAAAAATGGAACGTCCAATGCGATCGCCTGAAATCGCTCTGTCAAGAGCTGCAAAAAAGAAACGGAGACATCGTCGAAAGCAGCCGGAGAATGATTGAAGAAGAAGAAACGAAGCGACGAAACCACGCCGAATCCATCTCCAAAACCGTTGAAGACGTGCAGAAAAAGATAGAAGCATCCAACGAAGAAAGAGAAACGCAACTGAAAAACAACATCGAGCTACGAAACCAACTGGACCGCATACGGAACGAATACGGCGAAAGCCTGGACGAGCTACGAAGAAATCTAGAAGGGAAGGTAGAAAGTGTAAAGACAATGGAAACGAAGCTGTCCGAGGCTTACACTTTGGCAGCACAGTGGAAATCTCAGGCACAGAAACAAGCCGAGCTGCACGAGCAAACGAGGGAACGAGAACAGATTTTGAGCAAACAGATTGATGAGTACAGAACCAAGTTTCAGGAGGTGCAGAGCACCATGAACAAAAGCACAGGAATCATCGAAAGTTTTCAGTCAGAATCAAAAGCCTCCTCAGAGAAATTGAAATCGACCAATCAAGAAAATGCAGAGTTGCACAAGCAAATGGAAAAGTTAAAGGGTAAGTGGAGTAGAACCAGTCTGTCCTTGATCCAGTCTAATGAGGAGAGAAAGCAACTACTCGCCGATCTTGACGAAACGAAAAGGGAAAAGGAGAGACTCAGTTTGCAAAAGGAGAAATTGGAGAAACTTTGTAGACACCTTGCAGAAGTCTCTCACACACCAAGCAGTGACCAGCAACAGCTGTGAGCTTGCATGCAATAAACCAGTAACCTTTTCTTTGCCGTGATAGACGAAAGTATGTGAATACTTATCAATCCGACCCGTGTATTGCCTTGGTAAGAAATAGCTTTTGAAGGCTCTTTGCTTTGAACGTGTCCACTTTGTCGCAGTAGTTTCTAATTTGATTGGCAATAAGCATCGTGTCGAGTCTTGTTGGCTCAGGAATCGGCTTGAATATGGGATTCGTGAGATCTTCTTCTGGCAGCAGCTCCTCCCCTGCAGCCCTGCGGATTGCATTCTCTTGCTTTCTTTTCTGCTTCCACGAGGAAATGCTCTGCTCCTGACGAGCAAGACTACGCTGATAGTATCCTACTTTTTGCTGCTCGTTTGCAAGCTCATCCATGCATTCTACCAAAAATCGCAGGTTCTTCTCCAAGTACGGATTTGTGGAAAGGTTGAGGTGTTGGAGGTCATTTTGCCTCGTGCTAGAGGTGCCTTCAGAGTCTGCGCATTCCATAGCCACAGAACAAAGGGAGCTGTTGTGCACTTGCACAGGAATCTCTTCAAATATCTGATCCCAATTAACCTTGCTCTCCAGCAGCTGGCTAGGTGTGAAATCGTTTTCTTTGTAAACCTTCTTGAAACTCTCTGACAATCTGATGGCTTTCACCGGGAGTACTCCTTGTTCTTCTTGGAAGGGGTCATAGATAACACAAACACATTGCTTGATGCTTTCTTCGTAGCTAATGAAGGTTTCAACTAGCTCAACTGTTTGGTACGCACCCAGGTAGGCCGACTGGTACCAACCCACGGTGTTATTATCGATGCCAACTTCCCTCAGACACCGCATCATCTCCAGCTGGTAATCCTCTTCTGTGGCTGAAATCTGCATAAAAATAAGAGTCAGTCACCACTTTTATGCGAAACAGCAATGCGTTTGGGTGTGTGTCTTAAGTTGGACAGCACACGAGATGGCCGTGTGCAGAAGCCCTCCAACCCAAGGTGCAGGGCTTGTCGCAGGCCATTATTTGAACCCTTCGATCGCAAGGGGTCTTGTTCATCTAGAGACAACTACCGCGTAACGCTCAATTCGACCATCGCAACGCACCGGAAATGGAAAGCAATAGGTGACTTCCAGAGTGTCTCGAACGTCCAGTCCCAGCAGTTGTCCGGACACGAGGTCAGGCATGGTTTCCCTACAATGTTTGGCAATCTGCAACACTGCTCTTGCATCCAATCGAACGCACTGCAGTCTGCCACTTTCTTCTTTTTTCTGGGCGATGGATGCAAAGGACAACGGTTGTCTTCCTGCCATGGTTTGGTAACGTTGCGTTCTTCGAATCGAAGGAAGTCGACACGGTTGGATCCGACTTGCGTCGGTATTTTCAACGTTTACGATTCCACGCGTTCGCCGTGTCCGTTCCTTTCCAGACGTTCTTTTTCAGCGCTTGGCTCTGTTTTTCTTCCCGCGCACAACAGAAACGCGGCAAAGGAAGGGAGGTGTACGCGCCGCCACTGTCTGGTGAGGATCTCTTCGACACCACAGACACGTCTCCATGTTTCGTTGGGTTGAACCCTGACTCAAGGAGTTGGGAATCTCTCCCTTGGAGGTCGTAGTTGATTGGATGCACCAGCAGGTCTCTCCATTGCCATCGTAGGAGGTGCACGTCCTAGTGCATCGATGGAGAGAAACGACACTCCATGGGAACGTAGGTACGAGTCACGAAGATGGAATCCAACGGAATGGGTCCATCCAACGTGGGAGTGGAATGAAAGTACGTCAAACGCGACGGAGGTGTCGGGAACGTTGCCTTCAGCAGTTTCTATTCCACAAGAGCGTCCAAACGTATGCGTAAAGACTAGAACGCACGCATATTGCTAAGATGGGATTTGAAGAAGGCGAGAGACTTGAAGAGCCGGATATTCCAACCGTCGAAACACAAACGTTTGAACCTGTAACCCTATACACGCTTTTGTTTTTATCGATGTGCAAGTGCATCATCAAAATAGGATGAATCGTGATCATAAATCAATCGCTCTCAACCAAAAACCATGGAGGTGACTCTTGAGATAATTTCGACTCGCACGAACTTCCGAACAAGTCGACAAATAATTGTTCATCACTTTGACGTGGGCGAAGCTTGGCAAAGAAACGATTGACATGCATCCGTGCAACCTGACCCGGTATGCATACGAATTTGAAGCTATCATAAGCTCGAAAGCTACCGAATCAAGAAGTTTTTTCGAAAGGCCAAAGGAAGAGGACGAATGATAATCTAGCATTGACATCATGGACAAAATGTTAGGACATGGCGATGGTTGTGGAGATAAACACACAATCTGTTGTTAAAAAATCATCTTCGATGTTTCAAATTGCATCAAAAAACAATTTTGACTTGAATCACAAGCCTTACACCGCCGAAGAGAGCAATACATACGTTACATTTTGGTGACGAAGCACAACATTGTGGAAATTCCTTTTCCTATAAGCAATAGAATGCAATTTTGAAAGTCCTTCTGTCCAGGACATTGAAACAAAACGTAGAACATTGTGTTACACGTTAAGATGTGGAAGATGGCAAAAGATAGAAGCTTCTCATAAATTTATAACTATTGGCAAGAAGGCCAGTCCGGTTGTAGGAAGTGGGAAAGAGTTCAAGCCAAGTAGGATTCTACCATTCCATTCTTTCATGGAATGTGCGTACACGTGCAAGTGTACGTCTCAACTACATCATGGAATAAAGCGAAGGTGATTCACTTCCCGATCATGCTACAATCTTGGTCATTACATGTCGATGCATGACGTTTGTTCAAGAAACATAGCTTTTCCCTCACGTTAAACATGATAGTTGTTCTAGAAATGGAGTCGAACCAATCGGTTCGTTGTGATAATATCCCGCATACACGATTTGCGACACGGCTTTTCAAATTTTGTAAACATCAAATTATGTGCGTCTATAGAACCTTAGTGTCGGAGAGATATCCACACTATGGTGTGAAGACCATGGTAGCTCGAAAGACATACTAACAAAGCAAATCAAGCACGTGGTTACAAATCCTCTTCCGTTTTTAGGCCATGCTTGACTAAGAGCTCGAAAAGAGTGCATCTTCATCGCACGGACATTGCCACATGCATGCGATAAGAAAGTTACGATAGAAGTTTGGTTGCTGTGGTTGTGTGACGTCAAGATTAGTCTAGCATGTGCTTGATCGTGGATCGAGTTCGAACGAGTCCGTGCTCGAAAGATTGAGACATGTATGGCACCTCCAGGGAAAGAGGGAGCTAAGGAGCTACTGGATCTTACGTACCCTCAAACCTTGGGTTGCCAACCAAAGAGATTAGAGGATATCTAGCATATCATTTTATGCGGCCTACAAGTTTTTATGACCATGAGAATCTTCGTCGTTTTGAGGAGTTTACGATATGCCAAGCGAGAGAAAAAAAGATGCACGACCCTGCAATTCGACAAGCCTCTCACAAGCATCGAAAAAAATCATGGTTTCTCGAACTCTTTGTAGGACCAATTGCAAAGAAGAGGGATTCATAAAGACCTACTTTCGCGTTCTGCGGGATATTTTCTCTTCGACTCTGCTTGATAGGTGACTCATTTTGCACTCATTCGAAATCACTCGATGTAGGAAAAGAAAAATCAAGAGCTTTGAATGCGTCCTAACTCCAAGCAACACGCAAACCGCTCATATTGATGTATCAAGCTGGAAGTGACATATGTGAACCATTCATGTTGAATACAACAATACAAGGAGCCATTAGAATAACTACGATTCGTAAAACTTTATCTAGTTAACGGAGATGATTCTTGATGCTCTTTGCTAGTGTACCCTACTCCTTTGAACAACGTCTAAATGCCCGTAAATGTTTAAACGTGCAATTGACGTTCAAGAATCGGACAGTTAGTGGAAGTGCCAACAACTTAAGAAATTGCAAGCATTGCCCACTAGACCAAGGCAACAAAGATGCAACTCTTCCTAATATGGGAGCACCCCATAGAGCAAATCCAATGGATTTATCAATATTGATATACAAATACGAATGGTTGTATTTTTAAATGCATGCGTAGTGTTTTCATCAATTAGAATAATAGGGGTCGAACTTGCCTCCAATGGCAGTTCATTCTTTTTAACCAGGAAAATGTGTGTCTTTCGGAAGGAAAAAGTTTGGAACCACGTCAATCAACCCTTACTGAGCAATTTTGTTCGTCATCCTAAAATTGTCATTGTCGACTCAGGTTTACATAAAAAACAATCGTGATTCAGCGATTCTTGGTTGTCGTGGTTCATCTTCTCAAGTATGTAGCATTCACCGCACCTGTAGGGTCAGTGCTATGACAAATAGATCTCATCAAAATTTGCAGTAGAGATCCAGATTGAGCTAACGATGAGGAGGGTTGATTGATTCTCTTTCTACCGGGCTTGAATCTTCTCTAACGACTGACAACGTTTCAAACATTGTTGTAGATCTAATGCATACAATTGCTACACACTATGACGACGAAAGGTGTTGAAGGTGCTCATGTCCTTGGTTTGTGAGGCTAGGCTCCATGAGCGATGTGTTGATAACTAATTGGAACCCTTCGAGGATGAGGGAGTATGTTGACTCCTCGAAGGTACATGCCCTCAGATCACATTGTCA
>JBBULP010000432.1:0-10435 GCA_038048775.1 Picocystis salinarum | reverse complement strand
TTCCGGTCCTGTAAGTCTTGAACCAAAACCAAATTCTGTTGTTGAGGGGTGGTTCTACACCTCAATCGATGACTAGAGCAACAAGGGCTCGTAGGGGCCTCTGTCAAAAGCACTGTTGCGTTACATTTGCTACTTGTCCAACTACGTAAATGAAGCAAAAGATCTGTCGGTAGAGTGTGTGGTTGTCGAAACACACGTGGTGTGTTGCACGCCGCAATATTGCATAATTTGGTAGGTATGCAAGTCTTGGAATGCATGATGGGCACCGATTCGTGACACTTGAGGCGTACTTCCCATTTCGGCAAGTAACCATGCACGTGGTACAGCGTTGGCAAGGTTCACCATTTGCATCGTCCTTCGCCTTGGAGGATTGCAAAGTGAACCGCTTCTGTTTCCTTCCTCCACGATCCTCGCCAGCAAATCTTCGTTTCCACTGCTTCACGCTTCGAAGTGTCCCACCACGTCCTTAGGTTTCTCACAACGCCTCTTGTGCCTTCGTTGCCATCGTTCCACCACCTTTCCCTCCCATCGACACCTTCGTGCGTCCCATCGAGATGTTTCCTCCTTTCATCGATATCTCGATCCGTTGGTTCCGATGGCACAGGACGACGACGACAGGCCCACGTGATCACTCGTCTTCGACGCGTCCATCTCGCCTTCCTTCGCGCACGTCACCACGTGCCGTCGCGCCTCTTTTCCGCATCGTCGAGACTCTCAAGACGGACTGGACATCCACGGTTCTCGCGAACGACGACGCACGGAGCTTGGAGGACGTTGCTCGACGCGATCGGACTGCGATCGGCTGCAGTGGGATCCACGAAGACCAGTTCCATGGCGTGCGAGAGCTGGACGAACGTGGCGTTGTTCTATTCACGATCTTCCGAACTGGCCAGCGATTGATCCAGAGGCTTTGGAAGGAAGGAAAAGGAACGGACGCATCCCTGACACGAACCGTCGTGTGGGCTTGAGGAAGGTGGACGAGCTGCGAACACAATGGATGCAGAGGAGGAAAACGGCATGAAAACAAAAATAGACACGCACACGCACAAGTACACGATACAGAATGCGACGGTACCTGCGTGTTTGATCGTGGATGCCACGGAGCTAGAACTCGCCCAAGATCGGGACTCCCTCGTACGCGTGGACCTGGACGTGGAAAACGGCAAGATCGTGAACATCAAAGCCAGCCAACCGCAGGACAAGCAAGTCGTACAGAAGAACACGGTCGACGTGCAGTGTGGAATGGTCTTCCCAACCTTTGTAGATATGCACACGCACATTGACAAAGGGCATACCTGTGAAAGGAGCCCCAATATGGACGGGAGCCTTGGTGGTGCAGATGCTGCATGTATGGCGGACGAAGAGTTTTGGAACTTTCATGACGTGAGAAAACGCATGGAGTTCAGCATACGGTCGGCGTATGCGCACGGCACCTCAGCTCTGCGCACGCATTTGATGAGCGGACCAATCCAAGGAAGCATAGCTTGGCCGGTCTTTGCAGAACTGAGAGAGAAATGGAGAGGGAAGGTAGAACTCCAGGCAGTTTCATTGGTGGTCTTGAGTTTTTTTCGAGACAAAGACGCTGCCATGCGCTTGGCAGATGTAGTGCAGCAGTTTGGCGGGATCTTGGGTGCTGCAGTGTCTTGCAGCGATGCAGGTGGCACCGACAGGGACGACTGGACGACGTGTGGCTCAGAAATGCCGCATCTTTTAGACACAATTTTCAGACTAGCAGCTGAGAGGAACCTGGACGTTGACTTCCATGTGGATGAAAACGGTAATGTGGAAAGTATGGGCTTGCGTCGTATTGCAGAAGCAGCGATTCGGAATAAATTCAAGGGAAACATTGTTTGTGGTCACTGTTGTTCCCTTGCCGTGCAGTCGCCTGAAGTCGTGAGTCAAACCATTGACATTGTGGCTCGTGCAAATATTACAATTGTGTCTTTGCCCATGGTGAATCTGTGGCTGCAAGACCGGGATCATCCTGAACATCCATGGCGGAATCACCGCAAACAAATGGCACCGTCTCACTGCACACGCACGCCTCGAAGGCGCGGGATCACCCTTCTGCATGAGTTGCGCTGTGCTGGAATTCCTGTGGCAGTTGCAAGTGACAACACCAGAGATCAGTTCTTCGGATTTGGTGATCTGGACATGTTGGAAGTTTTCAATCAGTCTGTTCGTATTGGGCACCTGGACAAACCTTTTGATTCCTGGGCAAACATCTGTACCTCTGTCCCTGCAGATGTCATGCGTCTCCCGACTCATGGCAGAATAAAAATTGGTGGTCCTGCTGACTTGGTGATCTTTCGTGGACGGTGCTTCAGCGAAGTCCTTGGGAGGCCTCAGCACGATCGTATTGTGATCCGTAGTGGCATTCGAATCAACATAGATCTACCTGATTACCGAGAACTAGATTTTGATGTAGAAAAGAAGAGATACACACAAGCAGAATCGAAGTGTGCTGCCAGTGATTTTGCATCGCCTTTCTTCAATGGCTGCTTCCCAAGAGAGGAAACCAACGGTTTATCCAAAATCAACAAGCGAGATAAACGACTGTCACTATTGGACCAGGAGAATTGTGCACAGACTGTTTTGATCGGTGTCTGTGTCATGGCCATTGCTTGCACAGTTGCTTTCACCAACAAGTTTATGAGGAACTCCAATTGAGCCTTCTTCTGTGAATTCTCACTCCCATTCTTTGTGCTACAAAAATGCATCTTGTTCCCATCAAATCCATCATTGTTTGGCAAAGAGTCTTTCAAGATTGACGTCGAACAGTTCACACCTGATCGGCATCTCCGTTTCGTAGAATGGATTCTTCAGCACATAGTCTGTGTAGAGATCGAATACCTTCTGCAGTAGCTTTGGTACCCCTTGCATTTCCGACGAGCAAGTGACGAAAAATTTCGTGCCCGTTTTCGACTGGTAGCAGTGTAAGTCGAAGGACTCGGCTTCCAAGTGCGTGATACCTGTGCATCCCTTCAGAGGTGAGATTTGTGTGGCGATGGCGTTCAACGAGTGCCTTTACAAACCGCAGAGCGACGGTACCCGATCGTCAGAACTCCGTGTCGCGCATTCCTTTCATTCTCGCGATCGCCGTAGAACGAGCGGCTTACCATATGCTCGCGAAGCGCAAGGTGTCGTTGGTGTCCATTTTCACGATGTTTGCGAAGTCTCTTTGGTAGATGAGTCCACCGCTTTTGTTGATGACGTACAACGAATACAGCCCCATTTTGCCTTGTGCTTCTGTCCTCTGCCTTGGAGGTTCGGCCACGAATCGAAGCTTCAACACGCGTAGCGGTGCGTTGTGGATGCGCCACGCACATCCGTCGAATGAACTGCACCGACCATCCTCGGGACACACTTGCCTTTGCCTCAACTATATCTACCTTTTGGTCTGCGTCGTCACCCAAGTGTCTTCTGACCCCGTGTGTGTGTTTCCATCGTATTCGATGGACTTCGCATCCACGACACGGTCGTCGTAGTATAGTGGTGAGTATTCCTGCCTGTCACGCAGGAGACCCGGGTTCAATTCCCGGCGACGGCGGCGATCACCCAGCCTCGCCCCGCCGAAACATGGCGGATCGGACTCCCTTTCCTTTTTTCCTCTTTTCGCTTTTTTTTTTTGGTTTGGAATCTCCCTTTCCTCGTCTACCAACGGAATGGAAGGAGGACGTTCTCCATGAGAAAAGAAGTCTTCACCACGGTCCAACCCGAACCTCGAAGAAGGAAAAGGATGGAACACACCTCGATCCATAAAGAACAAAGGCAACCAAGGATAACAAGAGATAAGCAGATGTTCCAATGATGCAATCTCGCTAGGATGGCTCGTAGGGATGATGGACGTGGCACGAGTCTCACAAGCATGGACAAGATCCTTGGAAGAGAACGATAGCAAGACATTTCCCACGATAACCGAGCATATGACGGGCTCGCGGATGTAAATCAAAAAGTACCATATGGTGGAAACCTTTTCAAAAGTTGGAAGAGGCCTTTTTCCACGCTTAACACTTTCCCCATTAGCCTTGCACGATCGAGAATCGCTGCGCAAGAAAACTCTTGAAATGGCGGGCTTTGAAACTAGAAAACAACAAAGATACCGAATCAGTTTGAGACGTGAAGCAAATCACACCATCTGCATCTTGATGGGGATTGTTGATATTATGCAAGGAACCATTTCGATCACATTAGAGCATGGCATCTCTGTTACCCACTCATAACAAGGAGGCTTCACACTTCGGCATGCCTTTTATGAATCCATCACGGCTTATGGAGAAGGCCAAGGAATCGCTATTCTTCATGACAAGGATGACATTGGTTCCCTTTTGCTATTGCATTGCAAGAAATGCAAGTATGATTTTCGATACATCGGTACTATCAACAACCACCGTTTACCGATGAAGCCAATCATTTATTCATTACATGCGCGTGACAATTTGATCACGAGGATCGTGCAAAATGATCTTCACCTTTCTTTCCAAAATCGACGAAGTGATGATGTTCACCTTCATCCGACAAGTGTGCTATGGTTTTTCATGAAATAAAGGAAGCATCTTCGTTTCGCACTTGGACTTTGGTCGTCTTCGTCAACAGGAATACATTTCTGTGTATTGGTACAATGGCACGAATTACGCATGCGAGCGAAGCATCGATCCATCGAGCACAAAGCACACACCAACGCACGCATGCTTTCCACCCCCATCCATTCTTATGGTGCAACAACGCATCTTTAGACCCCCTTTTTCTTCGCTTCCGCTGACCCACTCTTCCGAGGCAAGCGATCCGTGTCGTTTTCCACGAAGCCGCGGGTGCCTTCGTGCCACCACACGTTCCTGGAGCTCGTCGTCCACGTCTCGGTTTCGTCCGCATTAACTTGGACCCGTTCCACGGTGGAGGGACGTCGATCCGTTGTTCGTCCATTGGTTGTACTTGTTTGCAATCATGATGGTTAACTCTGGTTGTCTCAGTTTGGAGAAGATACTCCCATCCCAGGTGATTTCGATTCTCTTGGAGGGACCGAAGGAACTGGGTCACCCCCTCACAGGTAGAGTAGATGTAGCATGATGTGCATGGGACTGTAGCATAACCTACAGATTCATATACTTCAGAGGAGTGTGGGAAGAGATGGGTAGAGAGTGAAGTGTGAACGCTTGCTGCCGTGTTGGCCTCGTGAGCCTACGAGAGACCGGAAGAGCATAGCAACTGGAACCGTGGGAACACTTGCAGTCCAACTTGGAACCTGGTTTGTGAACTCACCGGATCGTGAGTGGAACTGTTATACTAGGTAGTGAATGGCCTACTAAAAACTAACGATCCCTCTCCCCCAAAACCACGGAGAAGAACGATACGAGCGACATCCGTTCGTATCTACGACACGTACGGGGATCCACCGGGTCACGTGTTCCCTTTCAACCCGAATCCATCCCTTTCAACCTCGGTTTCGATCCCCTTTCCCACGGATCGTTTCGACGAAAGGGGCTTGGTTTCGGCCGGCGCGATAACGCATCCACCGACGCGCACGCGCACTTCATCTCCCTTTGATGCGATGCTGAGCGCATCTCGCCGGCTCCAACGACACAGGAGGGATTGCATGGAACGAGACAGGTTCCAGACGGGGTCGTGCGTCGACGTGACGGGTGCTGAACGGTGCGCAAGCGACGACGCAAGCGCCGCCACGAACCCAAGGACAACACGACGCACAACTGTCGCAGAAGACGGCTGTGGAGCGATCTCGTCTTGCGCACAAGCGATGGTGGGAAAGAAGGAGACAGGACAAAGCTGACACGATCGAACGCAGGACATTCACAGGAGCGTGGACACGAGGAGGTTGGAGAAGCGATGCAAAGGAGGCAGGCGTGCAACAAGCGTACTTGGAAACTGCAGGATTCCGTGGACGTGCCAAGCTCGGAAGTGAACCCAAGTTGATGCTGGTGTCGAGAGGGGAAACAGGACCGCTGCTGATGCGCTCCGAGATGGAAGAGTACGATCCGCGAGCACAGTCGTCCGGAGGGGACACCAAAGAGGTCTGTGTTCTACCGGCGACAATGGCCGAACACGCCATCGCTGGTGCCGTTGCTGGAGGCACGGTGGAAGCTATACTGTATCCTCTTGACACAATCAAAACACGGTTGCAGGCGGCTACGGGGGGATGGGCAGCCGCACGTACCGGCGTTTTCAGAGGCCTCTACCAGGGGATGGGTACAAGCGTGGTTGGAAGTATGCCATCCACTGCAATCTTCTTTGCAACCTACGAATGGGCAAAAAAGATGTGCCTTGTGCGTCTGCCTGAAAGCTTGTCTTCAGTGGCGCACTTGACAGGGGCCGTTGCTGGGTCTATCACCGCATCTTTGGTACGGACGCCCGCCGAAATAATAAAGCAGAGGTTGCAATGCGGACAGTACAAGAGCCCCGTGTCTGCAATTCGAGGTACACACAAAGCTGCAGGAGTTGCTGGATTCTACAGGGGAGTCGTCCCGATGTTGCTGCGGGATCTCCCATTCAATGCCGTAGAATTTGTTGCTTATGAGCAGTTCAAGCTGCTCTATCTGAAGCTGAAGGAGGGGAACCATGCCGAACTGACACCTAGAGAGAGTGCCGTATTAGGGGCTTTGTCTGGGGCCACCACTGGAGTGTTGACAACTCCTTTAGATGTGGTGAAGACTAGACTGATGCTAGAAGAATCAAGTCTCACCGTGGGGAGTGTGATTCGCACACTGTGGCAGGAAGGTGGGATGTCCGCATTCTTTCGGGGTGTTACCCCAAGGCTTCTATGGATAAGTATAGGTGGGAGTATTTTTTTCACGGCCTTGGAGACCACGGAACACGCACTTGCCAAGCACCGGATGTCTAAGCAGAAGTTTGTCTAGATTCCCACATTCTCGCAAGCGCTCCACCATACGACAATGGAATTCTGTGCTCTTGTACGAGCACCCTACAGAATAAGCATTCGAAGGGAAATAAATGAAAACGACATGCCTCTGCTGCATCGTTCAGGGTCGACCAAGTTGGTCATTTTTGCACCACAAAGATTCGGTTGTGGTTGGCAGTCTTCTTGGTTCAACATTCACTGGCATCACCTGTAAGGAGTGCATTCCGTCTTCCCACCATGCCACATGCTGGCAACCTTCTATCAGGCACCATTGGAATTGTTGCCCTTGCATGATCGCGGGTGTTTTCGCTTGGAATTTGTGGGATGGATCGCCTTCTACCCTTGCGCTGCTTACGGTCACATGTGCTCGTCACTTCACAAGTCAATGCTTCCAGAACAGCTGTTCCTAGGATCCAATTTCACTTCCATTGGAGACAGCTGACCTGCGACTTCAGACCCGTCTTCCGCAGATATGACTTCTGCGTTGTCTACATATCTTTCGTTATCCTTGGTTGTGTTTGTTTTTTTGGAACGAGGTGTGGTCCATCCTTTTCCCATTTCCACGCTCGGAAGGGACCGTGGTGAAGACGCCTTTCCGCATGAAGAACGGCCTCCTTCCACTGCCTTGGTTTGCCACCTTGGTCGTAGCAGAGGAAGGGAGAGTCCAAAACAAAAGAAAAAAGCCAAACCAAAAAAGGAAAGGGAGTCCGATCCGCCTTGTTTCGGCGGGGCGAGGCTGGTTGATCGCCGCCGTCGCCGGGAATTGAACCCGGGTCTCCTGCGTGACAGGCAGGAATACTCACCACTATACTACGACGACCGTGTCGTGTGTGGCGTGTCCCATCGGAGACGATGGTAACACACACACGGGGTCAGAAGACACTTGACTGACGCTGCGAACCAAAGGGTACATATAACTCGTGGACGGGATCGGTGTGCGCCACTCCGCGCGTGCGTTTTTGCCGTCAGACGGCGACAATCATGCTCGTGCGACGTACGAGCACTTGTTCCCGGTAGTGTGTGTACCGTGTCAGCGAACAGAAGGATGCGCGCTCGGCCACCTGTTGCGAGTTGTGCCCAGAAGGGTGGAAAGAGATTGGAACACAAACTCCCTTGAAGATGCGTAGCACCCATGCGTTCGAAGGCACGTCATTCCCTCGACAGGTACGATGGACTACCATTCAATCGTACAAACACCATGATTCCATCGACTCTGTCCTGATGCGTTTCATTCGGACTGCTTCTGGTAGGGAAGGACCAGCAGTCACGGCCCTCCGTCCTAAGAGTGGTTCGATCGAGTGAATCAAACTCTGCTTCAAAATGCACGTATCTATAAGTAGGAGGTAGAGCGGTCGATTTCGATGTTAACAACACGTTTTATATACAGAGATAGCAACACTACTGTAAAAGGTACTCAATGTCCTAATCCGTTCTGTACTATGCTGCTGAAAGCGCGCTTGCCAAGGTCCCTTTCTGCCTCTTCACATGCCAAAAATGCTGAAGCAAACGCAACACTTGATTGATGAGAATACCACCCCAAATACCAGGCAGACCCAATTCAAAAGCTTTCACAGCAGTAAGGTACAGAGCCAAAACAACAAAATTAAAGCAATGAATCTTTGCTAGATAACCTAACTCCCCAGCCCCTATCAATATCCCTTCGGCAACTAGAACAACAGATGAAAAAAGTTGAGATACTCCCATCAGTAAGGAAACATTCCTCAGACTGGTGATGATCTCGGGATCGCTCGTGAATACTTCACCAAAAGCGAGAGGGATCCCCCCAGATGACACTCCCAAAACCATACCTGAAGCAATCGCACAGGATATGAGTGTCCAAGCCATTCTTGCTACTTGATTCCGTCTCTTCTTGATATCTCTTGCAATGAACGAAGTGGCCGCAACGAAAAGCGGATCCACAAAGTAAGTCAAAAACCAGAAAACTTGCAGTGCAATCTGATGAGAAGCAATGGTCACCATCCCCATGCTTGTCGCTGTGACCGTCATCAAAGTGTACACACCCATGCGGCAGAGGCTACCCAAGAGAAGCATGCCACTCACATTCAAAAAAGGGGCCGTATCCTCCCATCTTAGACGATACATGGTCCTTGGAAGATGGCCCCTGTGGAACAAGATCCCTACGAAGATGCAGGCAGCCAGAACTTGTGAAACTAGAGTCGCAATCGCAGCACCAGGAAGGCCCATAGCCAGTCCTTGCGGCAAGACAAGCCACAAATCTCCGATGCAATTTAGTAGTCCTGCGAACATGAAGATGAAAAGGGGTGTCTTTGCATCTTGCCTTCCCAGGCAAGCCCCTTGTGCCACCATCAAGGTAAGGACCGCTGGCACGGCCAACGATCTGATTCTCAAGTACGACGTACCAGCCGTGACCATTGCGTTGTTTGCACCCATGATCCGCAAGAGAGATGGCGCTGTAACTTGTACGAGTGCACTCACAGTCACCCCAATGCCCAAGGCAAGACCTAGTGCGGTTCCCAGCGTTCTCTTGGCACAGTTCTTCTTCCCAAGCGCGAGATTCTTCGCGATGAGTCCCGTCGTTCCCGTGGAAAGGAAGCTGAACATTTGGAACACGAAGTTGAAGATGGACGTGTTTGGTCCAAGTGCTGCCAGGCTCAGTGTACTTGCACGTCCCACACAGGCGGTGTCAATGAGGGACATGAGTGGATCGGCGAGGAGCGATCCAAAGGCCGGTAGTGCGAGTGCCAGTATTTCTTGCGTTTCTTTGGATTTCCAGAACCTTTGGACGGGGAACGGCGGCCTGACTCTTGGTCCTCTGGACAGCATTTCTCCATTGTTCCTCTCTTTTCGTTCCCCGGGCACGGTCCCTTCTTCGTTCCCACCGCTTTCGAGCCTCCTGGAAGGCACCATCCTCGCGCATCGCACGGGACACGTGCGTCTCCACCTCGTCCTCGGACACCTCTTCCACGTGCGTGGTGTCGCGGTGGTGCGACGTGCGCTTCGATCCATCGTTGCGATTCCGCGGTCGACCGTCGGTTTTCCTGGTGGTTCTCTTCTCCCACTCTGCGCCTCACGTTTCCTCTGTCCTCTCTCCCTCTCTCTCCCCGCCAAAACCGAAGGAAAAACGAAGGGATGGGACCCCGAAGGGATCGAGATCAATGGAAAGATCGCGATGGATGGACGGATGGTCGCGATGGGGGTGGACCGGTCCGGGAGGGAATATCGACCAGCACCGCATCTTGTCGAGATTCCTCAGGGGAGGGGGTGGAAAAGGGACGCACCCCTCTCCCCCACCCTCTCACGAGGGTTGCTGAGGCACAAGCAGAGAACGTCTGGAGTGGTCGGGGCGGGGTGGAGTTCGCCCCACCCGATCACGTGAACAACCCTTTCGCACGGCGGTCCGTGTCTGTGTGTGTGGGGGGGGGAGCAGGGGGGGAGCGGAGCAAGGCCATCCACCGATGCCGAGGAGGAACGTACGGTCGAGGTCAGTGAGGAACCTTCGGCGACAAGCCCGGACTGGAAGGAACGAAAGAGAAAAAGAAACACCCACGTGGGTCACGAGGGGGGGGGTCACTGCTCCAGGGG
>JBBULP010000431.1:0-28547 GCA_038048775.1 Picocystis salinarum | reverse complement strand
GCACTTGCTCGGGCGGATCAACCGATGGTTCTGGCGCTGGCACTGCTTCAGGCTCTGGCACTTGCTCGGGCGGATCAACCGATGGTTCTGGCGCTGGCACTGCTTCAGGCTCTGGCACTTGCTCGGGTGGATCAACCGATGATTCTGGCGCTGGCACTGCTTCAGGCTCTGGCGCTTGCTCGGGTGGATCAACCGATCGTTCTGGCGCTGGCACTGCTTGAGGAGGTTCCACAGTTGGGGCCGGTGCTGGCACTGCTTGAGGAGGTTCCACAGTTGGGGCCGGTGCTGGCACTGCTTGAGGAGGCTCCACAGTGGGAGGTGGTACTGGCACTGCTTGAGGAGGTTCCACAGTTGGGGCTGGCGCTGGCACTGCTTGAGGAGGCTCCACAGTGGGAGGTGGTACTGGCACTGCTTGAGGAGGCTCCACGGTGGGAGGTGGTACTGGCACAACTATGGGTTCTTCCGATGGCGGATCAGCGGTAGGTTCCGGGGCTGGCGCTGATTGGAATGCCTCAAATACAATGTCCGGCGGAGGCGGTATTGTTGGAGGGGCAAAGAACGGCACATCCTCTCCTGTGGTTGGCGGTGCACTTGTTTCTGGTCCCCATGGCGACCAGGAGGAAGGTCCACCGACTGACGGGTTGCGTTCTTCCCAGGTGGGCGGGTTGTTGTATCCACCGTTCCCACCAGGTGTGTAGTCTGAGGAGGTCGGCAGATCACTTGTCCTTCCTGAGGTCGTTGGTGGCATGTTGTATGCAGGTCTCTGTTCTTCCCAGGAGGGTGTGCTGTAGGGTGCTGGTGCTGGTCCGAACTCCATCTTCCGATCGAAACCTCTTCTTTTGCTGATGTCCTTGGCGTCTCCTGCACAGGTGACGTCGAGGCTCACCATCCAGGTGAGTATCAGCCATCCTCCTAGGTTCCACCATCTGTTCCTTTGTCCCATACTAGCAATTCTTTTTTTCGGTCAACCAACCAGGGCTGGTGCTCTTCGACGCTCGTTACGACGGATCCACCTGTCGCAACCACACCTCCGGTTTCTATTCCAGAGGTGCAGTGGCACGGCGTTTGGACCCACGAAGGCGGTGCAGCAAGCACACGTGCACGTCGTGCTCTGCTTGCAACTGATTTGTGGTGGTGGATTTGTGGCCTCTTCCACCCAATCGAAGAACAGGAAACACGTGTGGGTTCGACCGGGGTCGACGAAGGTCGTCGAAAGGGAGATCGTTCGGGTTCGATTGGGAAACCCAACCGGGTCTCATTGGAGACGTCGGACGGAGAAAAAAGGCGGACAGGCTGTAGTCGCTCCCGGGTGGGTCCTCTGCGAGAGATGCAATCGGAGGGGGGTAAAGCAACGAAAAAGAATCGGGAGATGGAGGAGGAAAAGGACTGGCCCGCTGAGGAGAGCACCGTGGCCGGCCCGCCAAGAAAATCGATGCATCGACACCGCACGATCGCCCCGAAAAATCTGACGCATCGCATCGGACGGTGCTGGAAGTTCGCCCGTCCGCCCCGCTGGCTGTAGCTGACCCGGATCGAGTACGGCTCCCCAGGTCTTCCCACGAACGGATACAACGACTAGTGTTGGAAGGAACCACAACATAGGACGACATGGTCGGGAGGAGGTGTGTGGAAGCAAGTGCATGGCTATGGAATGGAAGAGATTGGATGAATGGCATGCTTTGAAGCACGATTGTGGAAGCTTTGGTTGTTCGAGATGTGCAACTCACGGGTCATCGAAAGTAGCAATAGGATCCACCCATCTAATGAAGCTATTCTACTCAATCTGTCAATTGCAACACTCGGCTTGCAAGCCTGCCAAGAAGTCCACCATTAAAAGAAAGAAGTGAGTCCACGTAGAAAGACGATTGAACGGAGATGGGCCCAAGCACATGCACGACTTATGTTGTATGTTACACGGTCCATTTTATGCAAAGCGCGGATTGGGAAAGCATGAGAACTTCCATGTCGATAGATGATACAACACTTCACAGTCAATGACACAATAATGCTTGATTGGTCAATGTCTACAAGTGTCAAAAGGAGTTACTTCCCCACTTTGAGTGAACGCATTCTTTACTTGAATTACTTTTACCAAGTTGTTTTTCTACAAACTAACAAGCAACATGTGTCATGCACTCTATAGCAATAACAATCCGGACATATTGTTGAAACTCGTCTTCCTCCTTTGAACCAAGAAGTTTTCAATTATGAAAGCTTCATCACCGATCGTGGCGCAACAAGAGTGAAAGACGCAAATTCCCTTCCGATAGAAAAGTTTCAACATTCGTGAAACCCACAAGTCAAACTTGAGAAGCATGGCCAAAGTTTAGATGCTCATGAGGAACGATTTGCATTCCGCAATAAAAGTGTTTGCATTTTAGTAGATAGAAAGACACATTTCAATCCGCAAAGGATCGAGTAGGACCACTTTATTAGAAAATTACAATGAGGGTTGCATATTCTTCCAAAGGACTTAGGTTGTTTGTGTTGAATTTGGTCCGCTTGTCGTTCTACATGTGGCAACCATAGCTTCGAAAGCAAGTCCTCACAATACTTAAACGGATGAACGCCATCATGCTTTATGAAATTGTATGTTCCAAAAGGACATGAAGCGTTCACAATATCTTGATTGTAACGTTGTAAGCGCACTCGTTTCTATTCAGCAAACAAGACGATAACATGCTATGAATTTGGCGAAGTGCGGGTGTAACCAAAAAAACTTGCATATTTCTACGGGGATGATACATCATGTGCGGTCTACATCTCCATGTGTTGATTGTCTCGATCGGGAAAGCTCCTAGCTATGCATGAGAACACCCATGGACTAAGATTGATGGACGTGCGTAACGTGAACTAAAGAAGCATGCGCGGCGAATGGAGGGCAAAGCGATGGACCTTCAAATTCATACTCCATTGAAACCCACTTAGGCCAAGATGATGTTTGTCAAAAGAAGCAACAACTTTTATTGAGAGGCTATGTTAGCGAGTTGCTCTTTTCGTAAGAGAAGAAGAAAGGTCGGCTACCTTACACTACAAGCCCCAACCGTCCCAAGTGCAAAGATGAAGCACCATTGGCAAGCATTGTTGTTCATATTCAACTAGTTAAGGTGTTTGTGCATCATCGTTTTTTCTGACCTAAAATGCAGCGGCTTTGAATGGTCAGCCAGTCAACTTATGTTCTATTTTTGAGAGCCACTCAAAGTGGAAATGGTAGCTTGGCAATGAAACGGTAAGCTTTCAGGTGAGCATTTTCCCATGCAAGAAAGAGCTAGCAGCCCGTGCTTGAACAAATGTATATCCATCTTTCAACTGTACGTTCGACATTTTGGTGTGCCCACTCTCTGATCCAGGTATGTGTGGTTGACGAGGCGACGCACTCACTCCCAAGCATCTTGCAGCTGGGTTGCCAAGTGCACTTCTTCCTGCGTCCGTAAATGGGCATCAATTCCCTCGCCATCTTCCCCTGACGAAGGTGTTTCCTCCTTTGCAGTGTCTGTGAAAAGAAGGCTATCACCACTCTCTCCACCTTTTCCACCGGACACTCCGGCACGCTTGAGCAGTGAAGGTGGCAACCTTTTGTAGTCTTCAGTATCTACCAGCTGATCCACAGTTGCACCTGCCATTAGCAAACGTGTGAAGAGCAGATCTTCCCAATCCCACATTGCCCCAGAGCTCATTCCTTCCTGCATCGATTTGCCTTCCCTACCTTTCTTGATGCAAGCCAGTGCGCGCTTGGCTTTCTCCCTTTTGCGCTGCCGCTCCTGTTCTCTCTTCTGAAAAGCAGGGGGATTTTCTCCTTGTACACCCTGCACTCTTTGCAACGGATCTTTCTTCTCCTTTTCCTTCGATTGATCCTCGGCATGCGATTTTGCGACAGCATATGCAAGTGCCATCTGCACATCTCCAGCACACGCAAGTGCTGCAGCTTCCAAAAGTGCGGTTTCCATTTCTTTCTTCCGAAGCTGCACTGTGGACGGGGCCGCCCCAACACTGAGGAGTAGCGCCTTCTCATGCCCTGGCAACGCCAAACAGGCAGCCGCTGCCCCAATGGCGTTTGGTATCCTGCCTTCCATCCCTCCCACTCTGTTTTCGAAGTAATCAAGCACAACCATGGCTTTTTGGATGGCACTCTGCAGTTTCGTACGGTCCATGCCTGCCTCGTGAATGACGTCCGCCAGCGCCCTCTTGGCAAAGTCTTCAGCACCGGGCTTCCTGTCTTTCTGCTCCTGTTTCCCTCGCTGGCCACTGCTTGTACACGGTCCAACCTCAGACATGGCTTCAATTTTTCTCATTTGCAAGTCACATTGAGCCAATAATTTGGGTTTGACATGTGCCGCTTCTGCAGCTTCCCTCAGAGACAGAGGGAGCCCATCTTCTCTCGCTGCACGCATAGCAGCTGCCGCAGCCATGGCCCTGAGTGGCAATTTGGTTTCTTTCCATCCACTGCCGTTCATAGCTCTTTCGAGTCCTTGTACGGCACGTTGAGTGCATCCTTTGGGCAGGTTCAGTCTCCCACAGGCTTCCATCACCACCTTCCTCCGGTGCTGCAGTGCATTTTCTGGTTTTGTCCTGGGCGCTCGGAACTTGTGCTGCCCCACGTCCCCTTTTCCAGTGTTTTGCCACACCTGACCCGTCCAGGAAGCACCTCCACGTGCCATTTCCAGCTGCACAGGTTCCACCACCCTTCCACATTGCAGACAAACTTGCACACCAGCTTCTTCCGACAGGCGGCCCACGGCCTGACAGCTCGGACACCTCCCATCCATGGTACCAATCGACGCGTCAAGACCTTCTCTGTCTATCTATGTAACTCAAACGCGACGAAACAGAGCTCGCGCGCGTCGAAAGGCGTCAGAAGCGCGGATGGTGAGACGTGGGCACGAACGTCCTGCACCAATGTGAGAGAATAAACTCTCCATCGTTCTTCGAAGTTCTCATCATCGGTCGGACGGAGATAAAGGATGGGAGTTTTTTCTCGGAATTGGATGGACTGGGAGGTAGCTGTGCACAAGGCCAGCGAATCCTGTGGCTTTGCCTTCGTTGAACGTGTGCAGTGTGCAAGGTGGAGATTCTTGCAAGTGTGAGAAAATAGTGGGGTGGAATGGCGGGTTCTGCATGAGGGACTGATGCGACTTTGGCCAAGTTCCAGCGTGTGGATCTCCAAAACCTGAAAAGGCAACCCAAGTTGGCCCTGGTTCCTGGGAGTGGTGCGGAGGAAGCTGAGCTTACCTACAGACATCGGATCGCTGCTTTCGAAAGATGGTCAGGACGATCTGACAGTCGGATTGACAAATGCGACCAAGAGGAAGTACCAGCACCGTGCGGCCAGCCCGGGTGGAGTGCCGATGCTTGCAGTTGAGGGACCCTTCACAATTTATCAAAAACAAACAACGCCCATCAGGGCATGCTTGAGCAATATATTCTTCCGTCAGAGCAAATGCAAAGGGATCCAGCCTAGCCAGCAGCATGGCCAAGACAATAGCGCAGTTGCTTGGAACATGGACAGGCAGACCAATTTGCTGACAACTGTGACTACTGTTCCTTGTGAAATGGCACAAGGATTCAAATGCAGCCATGAATGGCACGAAATCGGTCATCTGCACGCGCTTTGATCGCGTGCAGTGGGGCCGATGGTATGTCCCACCTTTTCTTGCTCTTTAGATTTTTAGGCAAGGTGGGATGTCCATCAGAGTTCGTCTCTGAGCTTTTGGATGTGTTCCACAAAGTCGTGTTTCTCCACACAACCAATGCAAGGAGCATTGTGTTCGTCTAGGATTTCGCGGAGTGCCTTGACCCTCATCTTCTGGAGCACGTCTGAGGTCAAGGGTTTCAAGTCGGTCGGTGGTTTGGGATACTTGAGTTCACAGACAGTCTCGTCTTTCTTGGACAGGCGCTGCAGTTTCGTTTGCACGTATCCATCGATGCATTGCTTTGGTCAGTGCCTCTCCTCGCACGCTACTCTTCGGCATCGTCGGCACGTTGGCTGGATCGCCGCCCTTTTCTGCTCCTGTTTGGTTGCTCACCTCGCATATTTTTTGCGTGGGCAGTCCCATGGCCACCACTTGCGACACATCTTTCTTGATGACAGTGAGGGAATAGCAGAGTTTGGCTTCTTTGTCTTGGGCCGTTTCGCAGAACGTGTCGATGGCCGTTTCCACTTGGTTTCGATCCGATCGTTTCGTTCCATCCAGCATCCGATCCAACGTGTTCACGCACACCTCGCACGGTTGTCCGAGGACGCCGACGAGTCCTGCACACGCGTGCATCGTGGCACAGACGCGTCCTCCACGTGGTCAGTGATCCTACCACCACGTCCGTCCTCGCATCTCCGCCGTCCGTCCATCGTTTCCCTCCGCATTTGGGCACGTACCCAGTACGACCAGCCACGTGATCCACCAACTCCGAGCCGCCATGGCGTCGTCCACCGCGCGTGTGCTTCGTCGACGCGATGCGCGCGTCGGCTGGGATGCGTCTCGACGTTTCGTCGACGAGTCGATCCACCTGGGTTCGAACGTTCCCAATCGAAACCCACGTGAAAGGAACCCGAAAGGAACTTTTGAAAGGAAAAGGAAAAAAGAGTTGGGAGATGTGGACGATCCCAAAGGAAAGGGTTTCTTCTCTGCTGGTTTCGTGTCTGCCTTGGAGACGAGCGGTGCACACGCACACTCTACAGCAAACACACGCTCTTTGCGAAGCGTCTCTGCCATCGCACACGTCGACAATCTCGCTCCATCGATCGTGTGGTCGAGCAATTCGAAGCAAAGTTGGATCGTTGCAGTCAATCTTTGGATTCCGCTCGATGTGGGTCTCCTTGCCTACCGCCATGCATCTTGCCACTCTCGTGCGCTCCGTCAATGCAAGAAGAGAGATAGGAACAAGTGAGAGAGGAGAAGAGCTTCACATCCATGGAAGCTTCGACGTTGCAATTGCACACATTGGATCGAAAGCAACGTCTCTTGCAAGCCATGTGGGAGAGATGCAAGGAAAGGGATGGATCCATGTTCGATAGGGAACCCTTGAAAGGGGAGATGGATCGAATTAGTAAGGACACGACTAAATTGAAACCGACACCTTCCGGTTGTGCATCCTGGACGAAAGGAGAAACAAGGACGAACCGCCATCCTCGGCGGGCGATGGACATATCGAGTCGGATGTGCAGCGGTATGGGGGTCGTTTGCGAGATTGGATCGGATAGGCGTGGAGGAATGGAGGGACAGGCTGGATCCCAAGGGAACAAGAGGGATGGACACATCAGAAAGCAGTGGATGGAAGCACGTTGCCTTCCTTCCCAATGAGAAGCACATGCATTGATATCTCGAAATGAGCGATGCTGGATGCATGGTTTGATAGACACAGGATGTTGCGATCGTGCCGGTTGGTGCAGTACCACTGGATGGGCCGGTTGACGCACAAAGATGGAAGGTTGATGGCCCAGGTAGGAGGAAAGGATGTGCGACCATGCAATTGATGCATCAAAGATCCTGCCGTGCATATCCTTGCATACAGTGGAGGGTACTTTTCATGCGCAGATGACAACAGGCTGATCTTCGCCCATTATCCGTCTTGGCAACGACCAAAAGCGAATGAAAAATAGAAATTCACTCGGAACGCATATGACCGTGCACGGATCAGGTGGATCCTCAACTGGTGGTACCTGTACACCGGATCGCTGCTGAGAATGGGTCCAGCGCCTTGGGATATGGCAGAGCCTTCTTCAAGGTGGGTGACAATCTATACCTCTTGCTTTGCTTAGACTGCCGAACAAAAAAAGACCCATTTGTCTCTTACTGCAGGTGAAGAAGAGGGCCCGTCAAGCAGCGCTAGGTACCGTGCTTCCTTCCCTGCGATAGGTGCCGCTCTTTCCTCCAGACTTGTGTTCAAGCTGCAGGTCGGTAATGCGTATGCTCTTCGACACGGCCTTGCACATGTCGTACACAGTGAGGCTTGCTGTCGCTGCAGCTGTCATGGCTTCCATTTCCACTCCGGTGGGTCCTCTGCAGTTGACTTGGGCTTCCACGAGCACTGTGTGGTTCTTCTCTTCCAAGTGCAAGTCCACACGCACGTGGCTGAGCAGCAACGGATGGCACATGGGTATGATATTGGATGTTTGCTTGGCAGCCTGTATGCCAGCAACTCTTGCCACGGACAGGACATCTCCTTTGTCGATTCTGTTCTCTTGCAAGGCGTGGAAGGCAGCTTCGCCCAACCACACCCTGGACGTCGCCGTCGCGGATCGCCTCTGCTGATCTTCCTTGCGTCCCACGTCCACCATGGCAGCTCGTCCCATCTCATCAACGTGGGAGAGCGACGAAAACGGACGCAGACATCGCGAAAGGCGCGGCAAGCTGCTGCGAAGCGCCATCCAACCGAACGACGTCCCTTCCGCCACCTGTGAACTCTCCACTTAACTTGGCTTCTCCACACCATCCCACAGGCCATCGACAGAAGGTGCACTCGTGTTAACTCGCGGTTAATCGGGGATGCGGTTCGTGTCGGAAGGGGAGTTTCTTCTCTGCCATGGGATGGTGAATGCATGGCGAAGCCCTGCCATGCAAGCAAGCCTGTTGTTGTTTTGGTTGCACGTGCGGAAGGCGAGAGATGCGCCGTGGCGTAGCAACGAACGAAGAGGGAAGAAGGCGTGACCGTACCCGTGCGAAGAACGGTGGAACGATCGTTCACGTGCGTGCGCAAACAAAGGAGACAAGCAATCGAAAGGGAAGCACCATGTAGAGAGGGAGCCGAAGTTGAAGCAAGGTCCGGAGCATCCTCGCCTGCTTTTACTCGTAATCCGTCCTTGATCCACCTTACAACTGCCTTCGAAAGGTTCGATGACAAGAGGAAGCAGTTGGAGGCCCCATTGGTTCCTCTAGCTTTGCAAAGATTGAAGGACAATGTCTCACGGGACGTCCTAGAACTTCGGAAGCCTTCAGTGTTTCTTGAGAATGGTATATGAGGCACAATGAAAATTTGGAGTGCGATCCACATGGCGGGCATGCACTGCTTGGGGACGTGCGCGCAGAAATTGGTGGTCCAACCCCACCGCAACGAGCAACGATGGCAGTAGTACTTCCATGGAGCGCGATCGGAGGTCTCGCGAGTACCATTGCACTCGTGCCCGATGGCACGCGAAAGCTCGTCGTACAATGTGGAAAGAGATACCCAAGCACTTGGAGGGAGTGGCGGTGTGGCAAAGGTGCACTCACTCGCGAGCACTACTCGCGATGGTTCATGAAGGCGTCGTGGGCACCTTTCCATTCGCACGGATGGTTGGTTGAGGTCGTGTTGGGGCCACGGATGGGTTGGTTACGTCACGGTTGCTTTTTTTCCCATCGCTCGAGGACGAGGGTCGAAGAAAAGTCGACCACGATCGGAATTCCCACCCACGCCGTGATGCTCTTTCCATTCCTTTCGCGGATCTTTTTTTCCGCGTCTTTCCTTCCTGGATCCACCATCCTCCCTCTCTTTCCCCTTCCGTTGCGTTTCGTTCGTCCACGCCGCCTTCCATTCGCTCCTGCCCGCGCACGTCGCCGTCGTTCGTCGTGCGTAATTCCGACCGCTTCGAGGCACGAACGGTCCAGGTTCGTTGCTCACCATCCGTTGTGCCTCCGAAAAGATCTTCGGGGCGTACACGTGTCACGTGACCCAACGAGCATCCCCCAACGGTCCGCCCACGCCTCGACTGCCCGCCCTGGGGGAAGATTCCCCGCGTGCCGTCGAGGACGGGGTGAGGTGCGAACCGACCGTCCTCGTCGGGCGCGGGCGGATGCGTGCACGTGGCCTCCGCCCCGGCTGCGAGACCGTTTCGAACCGGAGGATCCTTCGGTTTCGAACCGGGACGCTTGAAAGGGACCAAGGCACGTTTGAAAGGGAACCTCGTCCCTTTCCACCGGTCGAACGAACCCTTCCAGATCCTTCCAGGTGGACCGCTCCCCCCCCACCGGTCCTCGAAGCGACGCTTCTCATCGATACCTCTCCCTTCTCGCAATCGAGATCTTCCCCGGTGGATCGATGTCTTGGCCCGAGGTCGTCTCGATGGCCGTGCGACCAACCGTCGTGCTTTGGTCGACGGTCGATCAGAAATCTGCACGACGAACACGAAGCAAGCGCACGTGTTGGCGCGCTACGAGTGCGCAAGAAAGGACGTGAAGGAGCGAAGAGACGAAGGAAGAAGCGAAGAAGGAGGAAAAAGAGCCGGTGAAAAAAGAGATCGTGGCCGAAAAGAGAGAGGATGCGACTCACGAGAAACCTCCCGATCGAAAGTGCAAGTGCATGCAGGCGCGTGTGCTTGCCCAATGGCGTGCGTCCCAAGAGGACGGCGGTGAGGTATGGCGTGCCGAAACCAATCCGAGCCTCCGAAAATCCAATGGCCGGATCCTCCGGATTGGGAGAGGGAACGGCGCCGTTCTCCATGGCCGCCGTGTATGCACAGAGTGAACTGGTGCCCGTGGAAACCAGCCCATTGGCCACCGAAGGTGGAGACGTGCTCCGTTTCGGAGACACGTCGCCCATCGACACCCTGGAGAAACTGGACGAAGCAATGGCGAAAATGGTGGAAAGCCAAAAGATGTTCGCCGAGTTCACCCAAGAACAAGTCGATCACATCTTCCATCAAGTGGCCCTGGAAGCAAACATGATGAGGTTGCCACTGGCCCAATTCGCAGTGCAAGAAACAAAGAGAGGGATCGTGGAAGACAAGGTGATCAAGAATCATTTCGCCAGCGAATTCGTGTACAACAAGTACAAGGATGTGAAAACGGCAGGTATCATTGAAGAGGACGTGGTGGCTGGTCTGACCAGAATAGCTGAACCCGTGGGTCCAGTTGGTGGCGTGACGCCCGTGACGAACCCAACGTCCACCGTCATTTACTACTGCCTCATGGCTCTGAAAACCCGTAATTGCATCGTGATCTCCCCACATCCTGCTGCTGCCAAGTGCAGCTACTACACGGCAGAGATCCTTCGCAGAGCAGCTGTCAAACTTGGAGCCCCGCCAGATTGCATTCGATGCATTGCAGCAGAGAGGTCGGTGTCAAGTGCCATGCTCACCCACAAGGACGTCGCGTTCCTGTGGGCCACCGGAGGACCAGGCATCGTGAATGCCTGCTACCGCTCTGGAAAGCCAGCCATCGGCGTTGGTGCAGGAAATGCCCCGGCCATGGTGGACGAGACGTGTGACATGCGTGATGTTGCTGCAAGTATCGTGCTTTCCAAGACATTTGACAACGGCATGATCTGTGCTTCAGAGAATGCCGTGGTTGTGGTGGAATCTGCCTACGAAGAACTGAGAAGGTGCATGGAGGCCCGCGGCTGCTACTTCATGAACAAAGAAGAGACAGAAAAGGTCGGGGGAGCTGTGATCAACCCAGAACATCATGTTAGCAATCTGGTTGTTGGCAAGAGTGCGCTCGAAATAGCCGAGCTTGCAGGGATCAAAGTTCCAGATGGAACCCTCGTCCTAGTGGGTGAAGGAAGCAAGGTCGCTGTAGATGAGCCTATGTGCTACGAGAAGCTTTGCCCGGTCCTTGGCTTGTTCAGGGCACCTTCATTCAAGGAAGGTGTGAATGTGGCACAGCAAATTGCAACAAATGGTGGGCTTGGACACACTTCAATCCTGTACACTGACCCACAGAATGTGGATCGCATTGCAGAGTTTGAAAAGGCAATGCCAACCTACAAGGTGCTGGTTGACATGCCGTCATCATTCGGTGCCATTGGTGACGTGTACAATTTCCGTCTGTCTCCCTCTATGAGCTTGGGATGTGGCTCTAAGGGCGGAAGCTCTGTCTCAGAAAACGTTGGCCCCCAGCATCTGCTGAACATCAAGCACATTGTCGAAAGACGTGAGAATATGCAGTGGTTCCGAACTCCTGCTCGCATCTACTTCAAGCGTGGGATATTGGCGGCAGCATTGTCAGATCTGAAGAATGACACAAAGCGCTGCGTGATTGTGACAGATAAAATGATGGTTAAACTTGGCATGGTGGATAACTTGAAAGCGAATTTGAACGCTCTTGGGATTGAGACTACTGTCTTTGACGATGTGACCCCAGATCCAACATTCTCATGTATTTATGCTGGAGTTAACACGATGAAGAGCTTCGAGCCAGACACCATCATTGCCTTTGGCGGAGGCTCCCCAATGGATGCTGCCAAAGTGATGAGGCTGCTGTACGAGCACCCTGAAGTAACCGTGAATCAATTGACCGCACGTTTCATGGATATTCGCAAGCGCGTGGCAATGTTCCCAAAGCTGGGATCCAAGGTTCATACCCTGATCTGTATGCCAACCACAAGTGGCACAGGGGCAGAGATCACACCATTTGCTGTGCTCACGGGTGATGATGGGCGAAAGTATCCCATTTGCGATTACAGCATGACGCCGGAGATGGCAATCGTGGATAGCACCTACACCATGAAGATGCCAAAGTCCCTTACCGCAAACACTGGGTATGATGCATTGGTGCATGCCATCGAGTCCTTTGTCAGTGCCTATTCCACAGATTACACCCAGGCGCTGAGCATCCGGGCAATCAAGCTCATCATGGGAAACTTGAAGATTGCGTACGATAATCCCAACGATAGTGTCGCTCGGGAAAAAATGCACAATGCATCTGCAATTGCAGGGATGGCGTTTGCAAATGCCTTCTTGGGGATCTGTCACTCGCTGGCCCATCAACTTGGTGCCGAGTTTCACATTCCTCATGGCCTCGCCAACGCCTTGATGTTGAGCCATGTGATTCGCTTCAACGCGACCGATGCACCCACGAAGATGGCAACCTTCTCTCAGTACAAATTCCCCATGGCAAGAAAACAGTATGGAGAGATTTCCGATCACTTGAAGTTGACTCCATTTGATGCACCGTTGGATGCCAAGGTCGATGCACTGGTTGCACGTCTGGAAGAGCTGAAGAAGGAGGTAGGCATTCCACTTTCCATTCGCGAGGCTGGCGTTTCCGAGGAGCTCTTTGAGATGAAATTGGGCACGATCGCTGCCAAGGCCTTTGACGACCAGTGCACGGGTGCCAACCCCAGGTATCCCTTGATTGGTGAATTGATCCAGCTATTGAGAGAAGCATATGAAGGTCCTCCCAGGCCCATCCAGGGTTCTTCCATCTCTGGCAGCATGAGCATGTCGTTTTCGAACGGTAATGGCATCCACGAAAGCATGGAGAGCAGTAGCGAAGAAGGTCAGGAGGAGCATTCCGCGGTCTGATCTGGCTCGAGGCTTGGACATTCAAGACTTGGCAGCATTGGATCGCATGCACTCGGATTCCTTTGACATTCGAGTTTTGCACGCTGCTCTATTGCAATGGTGCGACGCATGGTGTTCCTGTCTGAACCGATCCACGACCCTTGGTTTTTTTCTTGTGTGTGTGTGAGTGTGTGTGTAATGGCAACCTTTTCATCCTGCCGAGGCGGACTTGTCCGCGTCCATCATCTGTTTTACGACTCGTGGATGGTGTCCCATGGTCCACTTGTCCCTGCACCATTGTGTGGGGCGTGGTTTCCATACCATAGCAATCCAATTCGCCCCCTCTTCGTCCCTGTTCCCCCGGATCCATGGGATCGATCCACGTCCACAACAACAACAACAACAACAACACGAGGACGAGGACGAGGACGACAGCGATGACGAGTCCGTTTCGCGAAGACGTGCTGCTGGGAGAGGTGCGCATGCACGTGGTCTGCCACGAGGACGTGGTGACGTGACACGTGGACTGCAAAGCGAAGGAAGACACACGTCTCGTGTGGCCAAGGCAAACAAACCGAGCGAGAGAGCGGTGTCGAGGATGGATTGGACACAAACACACACCCTGCATCCATGCTTGTGGCGTGGAATGGAAGAAACACGCACCAGATGGAGGTCTGGTTGAAATGGATGGCACAAAGAGATGGCAGATGTTGGAAACCAAATCGAAGACTGACCAAAAGACGGAATCTGGGAACCGCAGGTCGCACTTGTCACGGGTGGAGCTTCTGGTATTGGATTGGCCATATCCAAGGAATTCGGTGCGTTGCGATGGAAGGATCGACACCACGAGCATTTCTGAGAGAAAAGGAGAGAAAGGAACCAATCGGGGTTTTGCTTGGTTGATTGGACAGTGGAAACAAATTTGTACCATGGCGGACTCTGCAAGCGCATTGACAGACTGACTCTAGCGCTCTGCAACCGCAGGAAAGCACGGCGCTTCTGTCTTTCTTATGGGCAGGAGAAAAGATGTGTTGAAGGCAGCGTGCGAAATGCTGCGTGAAGAAGGGATCCATGCAGCTTGGATGCAGGGAGATGTGCGCTCAAGTGAGGTAGGCGAAATTGTGTTCCCCGATTCTTGCATGTACTATTGTGAGTGCAGTGTGCAACGGTGCTGACTTTTCCCTGCAGGATGGAGAAGCAGCCGTGGCTCGATGCCTGGAGACTTTTGGGAAATTGGACATTTTGGTGAATTGTGCGGCCGGGAACTTTCTGGCCCCTGCTTCCAGACTGTCCCCGAAGGGTTTCAAGACGGTCATGGATATCGATGCTGTTGGAACATTCAACATGTGTAGAGCGTCATTTTCTGCCCTGTCAAACGGCCCCACCCCGGTCATCATCAACATTAGCGCAACCTTGCACCACGGTGAGATTCACAGTTCACTGCGTAGTGTTCGGCCGACCTTCCAAAGTTCACTTTGGCTGACTGGAGCTTTCCTTGTCTACGTGCGCAGGTGCTACGTGGCTGCAGGCTCATGCATCAGCAGCAAAGGCTGCAGTGGATAGTTTGACGAGAAGCCTTGCATTGGAATGGGGACAGTACGGCATTCGAGTGGTGGGCGTGGCACCAGGCCCGGTGGAGGCCACCGCCGGCATGACAAAGCTAGCACCTTTGCCAGAAAAAGAACTGGAAGGTGAGTGGACAACTGATGTCCGTCCGTAGCATTTGTGCGAGATATGCAACAAGCGATTGACAAACCTGGTGTTGCCGTGACTGAAGCATTGAAGAGGGGCGTGCCTCTTGGAAGATGGGCTTCAGCCAGGGAAATGGCGTTGGCTTGCGTGTTTATGGCGGCTCCAAGCGCTTCTTCCTTCGTGACAGGGACGGTGTTGGTCGTGGATGGTGGAGTCAGGCTTCAACGCGCCTCCACCGCCCCCAACGATTGGAGTGCAGCCGCAGCACGTGTGGAAGAAGCATCCCGCGGCGTGGGTCTGCCAACCTTGCCACGCAAAAGCAAGTTGTGAAGCACAGGTGGCTTCCATCGTGCCATTTTTCCGTGAGTTGCACCAATGGGTAGCATTCTTTTATCTCTTTGGGAGCCTTTGTCCATTCGCTTGCCACGACTGGCACCCTCTGCTCTGCACAGGAACGATACGGGTTGGACCGCCACACGTGTCCGAGGGCACTTCCCCAGGACGCGCACGACGCTTGGTCCGTTTGATCCGTCTTGTTTCTTCCCATGTCGATGCAATTCTGTCCATTCCTTGCTTGCACAACCTGTGACACACTTCACAAATGCTGCACAGGTCCATGGCCACATCCGCCTCCACTCCAATGCCCCCCTTTCGGCGTGTATCTCGGACGATTTCGTCCCGAAGGGGGGCATTCACACGTCGGTCTCGAGGACGAGGCGTGGTCGGCGCACGTGGGACACAACGGTTGTGTTCCAGCTCAGCACGTGGTGTGTTTCGCCCCAGGCGATCCGAAGGCACCCGTGTGTCTCGTGGAAGTAATTGAACGCGCCCCAGGGCGTCGTGCTTGGGTTCGGAAGCGGTTGGAGGCGATGAAGCTGGCGTTGGGCATCGAAGGCAGTGCCAACAAATTTGGTGTGGGTGTGGCGAGAGAAGATGGCGAAACATGGGCCAATGCAAGACGCACGTTCGTGGCACCGATTGGACAAGGGTTCCTGCCACGTGAGACTGCAGAACACCACCGCAGAGTGGCCTTGGAAGTGGTGCAAGAAGCCCTGGAAGAAGCCAAGAAAAACGGCATGAAGTCTTTGGATGAGCTGAGCTGCATCTGCTACACCAAAGGACCAGGGATGGGAGCACCGCTCTGCGCATCGGCAGTGGTGGCCAGGACACTGGCTCAGCTCTGGAAGCTGCCGTTGGTGACCGTCAACCACTGCGTCGCCCACGTGGAAATGGGGCGAGTGGTGTGCAAAGCGAGGGATCCAGTCGTGCTGTATGCCAGCGGTGGAAACACCCAAGTTATTGCATACGCAAATGGAAAGTACAGGATATTCGGAGAGACCATCGACATCGCCGTGGGAAATTGCTTGGACAGGTTTGCGAGAACCGTGGGGGTGTCGAACGATCCCAGCCCAGGGTACAACATCGAGCAATTTGCCAAGAAAGGGACGCAGATGGTGCCATTGCCCTATGTCGTCAAGGGAATGGACGCGTCTTTCAGCGGAATCCTCAGCCAAGCGGAAGAACTCGCACAGACGATGCTGAAAGAAGGGAAATGCACGGTCGAAGATCTTTGCTTCAGTATGCAGGAGACCATCTTCTCCATGTTGGTCGAAATCACCGAGAGGGCCATGGCCCACTGCAACAAAAAGGACGTGCTTATTGTTGGGGGCGTAGGATGCAACGAGCGCTTGCAGGAAATGATGCAACTGATGGTGGAAGAGCGCGGCGGCGTGCTGTACGCCATGGATGATCGCTATTGCGTTGACAACGGGGCCATGATTGCCTACACAGGTCTTCTTGGGTTCATGTGTGGCGAGGGCATCGTTGATGTTGCCGATGCCACGTGCACCCAACGCTATCGCACGGATGACGTTCAAGCCGTTTGGAGAGAGTTGGAGGATCAAAAGGAGCAGGCGGCCTCGAAGAAGGACGGCGGTGCCATGGAGGTGGAAGCAGGGCCCCAGCCCGTGATGGCCTAGGTATCCGGTAAGCAAAAGGATGCTTAGTAGTAGATACAGGAGGAATGAAAGGTAGGCAGAAATTTCATCACATGCATTTGCGTTGCCAAGGCCTGCGACGCTGGGCCCAAACCCCCTTGCCTTTGCAGGGTGCAACGCCAACGTGGGCACCATACTTTCTTGACCCTTCCACGTCTTGACATATATGTACATCTGTTTGCAAGGTCGTGGTCATTCTTGGGACTGGTCCGCTGTCTGCTTAGGTGTCAACCTTGGTGTCCAGTGGTCTCCCTCTTTTTTTCCTTTGCGAACGGAACCCAGCCTGATCGTTGGGCACACAGGTTTCTTGGTTGGCTGCTTGTTCCCTTTCTCTCGCACGGCTTCGTTTTTGTTGCTTTCCCATCCAGCTTGGGGGTGGCGTTTGGTTGGAAGGCACCATCACTTGTTCTTCCATGTCTCCTTTTTTGGCTTGTCCATTGGGATCTTCCACGTCTGTCCTTCCACCTTCGTATTCCAAGCGTTGCAGCATCTGCTGCAGCACCTGCATGCGTTGTAAATCCCCTTGGCTCCACCTTGCATGCGCCAAACGACGCAGGAACACACGCTGCAACATCCCAGACGCACGTGTGTCGCACCTCCGAAGATCTCCGACACGTGCCGATGCCAGCCTGTCCCTTCGATCCGGTTTCGACCGGAACCGTATCTCCAATCGAAAGGGAGGATCGTTTCCAATCGAAAGGGAGATCGAACCGGGTTCGAAAGGGAAGGATCGGACACGTGGCCCGGACACGCAGCCCCGACACGGTGCTCGGTCCTGCCACGTGGCATGCGGGGATTGGTCGGGGGAAAAAGGTCCTGGCACGGCGAAAAGCGGGCAGGGGAGTGGTGTATGTGGACTGGCAAGCCGGAATTCGTGGTGCAGGAACACGAGATGGACTTGCAACCGCCGTGAGGAGCACCGATGCATCGACGACACAACGAACCATCAGTGGAACGATCCATGCAGCACAGCTGCACAGACCGAACAGCTTTCTGAGCACGGTCCGAGGACAGTGGAAGAATTGGCAGAGCCCTGGTCTCCTTTATTTCACAAAGCGTTGCAGGGCCCGGGGTACCTCGCTCAGCGCGGCTTCCCGCGCCTTACGCATGGCTTCTGTCCTCTTCTGACCTTGCTCGCGGAGCTTGCGGGCAATCTTGTCTCTCTTGTCGTCAATCACGCTGCTTTGCTTCTTGCGATATCTCTTTGAGGCCCTGTTCTTTCCCTTCATTTTGGTCTTGCGGTCGTTCTTCTCCGCCTGCTTTCTCTTTGCAACCCGAGAAGCTTCTTCAGCAGCCCGCATTTTCTCTTTCTGGATTTCGGTGGGCTCTTTGTTCACCCGTCCAATCTGATCTGGATCCATGACAATCGTCGAAGGTGACGGTTTATCAAGCAACTGCTGAACCTCCGCTTCTTGCTTCTGCTTCTTTGTCTGGTACGGATTCGCAACAAACGAATCAAAGTTGGGCTCTCCAGCACCTGGAACGAGAATGGAAGTAACCCCAGCATCGTGCCCAACTGCCAATACATCCTCATACGGGCAAAACCTTGCCTCTCGAGTCTCGCGACCAAAAATCCGGTGTGTCATATATGGCGATTTTTGCTTGACAGACAGGGCATCCTTCCAGATTTGGAGGTTTCGGCCTCCCCCAACGGCAAGGAGGCCCCGCTGAGAAATATCCACTGTGGCTGCCGGATGTCGAGAGAAGTAGGAATGAAGTGGCTTGAAAGTCCGCACATCCCAAACCCGCACCTGGCCATCTGCACCAGAGGTCACCAGGTGCCTTCCAAGCGCATCCACCGCGCAGGAAGTCACGGGACCTCTGTGTGCGAGCAGCTTGACCAGGGGTGTAGTCAAGTTCGGGGACCACATGCTGACCACCCCATTCTTGTGCCCCAAGTTGATGATGGCATTGTATGGGTTCTGACGCATGCAGTCCACTGGCCCCATTCCCGTCCTGTGTTGTGCGATGATTTCCCCTGTGCTCGTGTCTTGGTAGTGCAGCACCCCAGTGTCTCCCACGCTGCAGAGCAGGAAGTGATGCGGAAGGAACTCAAGCCTCCGTGGACGCGTGGCATCCTTCAGACGGTGGATCTCAATGCCTCTTTTGTCGTAGATGTACACGTATTTTCGTTGGGCGACCGCAAAAAAATTGTCATTGTGCAAGAATTTGACCGCATGGGTGGCTTCCTTGAGCTGCACCTCGGTGAACACTTTTCCTTTCTGCCAGTCCATGTGCGCCAGGTGCCCACGGCTCCCTCCCAGCAGGAGATATCGGCCATTGATGCTGTAATCTACATTGTACGGTCCTTGCTCTTCCAACCTAAGGTCGAAGGCTTTGCTGGCGGATCGCGCGTCCACTTCCTTGACGATGTCCCGTTGTTGGAACTGGAAGGTCTGCTCGATGCCTTCCGCTTCCAGCGTCCCTGCTTCGGCGGGCAGAAGCCAGCGTTCCGCTCTTGCTGCATCGGTGGCTGCATCTTCCATCAGTTTCTCTGATTCTTTCAGCTTGGACTTGAGCTTCTTGTCTGCCATGTGTTTGGTGTGTGCAGCTTCTCCTCGCGCATATTTGGCCACTGCAGACTTCCATTCCTTGTCTTCCTTGCCTTTTTTCTTCCTGCGCGCAGCCGAGGTATCCCTCCGAGGCGTCAGTCACACCCGCCTCCGCCGTCACGTGATCCGTTTCGCCCCGTTTCTATCCGTTGTGTCCTGTTTCGGCTGTCCTTCGTGTGTTTCCTCCTCGTCCCATCCACCTTCCAGGCGCCATGGGACGTCCAAACACGTTATAAAGCACCTTTCCGATCGGTTTTTCGCGCTCGTCACGGTCCTGGCGTCCGTTTCGTCCCGTTCTGCTCCTCCAAGCCGCGTTCGCGACGCCACGAACCTCGTCGCAAGCGGCGCCATCGCGGCCAAGCCGCCGCCGATGCTGTCGGTTAACTTTGCCAAAGTTAATTCGATGGGCTGCACCGACGTCTCAACCAACCGAGGTTGGGAAGAGAGATTTACTATGATTGGTTGCCTGTGTGGAGAGTGCAAAGAGAGAGATTGGAGAGAGTGTGTGGAGAGTGTGTAGAGAGAGTGTGTGTGTGGAAAAAAAGCAAAGAGAGAATGGCCAGAAAAAGTGGAGAGAGAATGTGGAGTGGGAATGTGAAAAAAATGTAGGGGGAGGTTATGAAGAGAAAATGGAGAGAGAGAGACCGGTGAGAGAGAAAATATAGAGAGTGGAGAGAGAGATCGGAGAAGGGGAGCTCGATTCAAGGATCCCACGGGAGGATGTTCTTCGTTTAAGAGAGAGAAGGACATTGTTGCTTGGTAGTGCGGGTACAGCGGTTCCGAAAGATAAGAAGGGTGCCACGCATTCCATCCGTAACAGTATTGCGACCTGGGATCCTTCCGATGTGTGCGTGAACACTTCAATCGCACTCTCCAAGCCTCCACTAAGCACTCTCTCCATCCAATCGATCGTCGGTTGGTGCCATCGATCGAACGTGACCGGTGAAGACTGACCTATCTCCAACGGGGAACGCACGAGAAAGCAGTAGATCAAGTTCAGTCGGAAGTCGGAACGACTTATTAAAATGGTGTTTCTTTCGAGTCTAACCGTTCTCTTTCTTTCATAGATGGGGAAGGAGTGGTGAACTTGTTGGAAATGCGTCTATAGATGCTCTTGGTGGTGCCTTCTCGTTCTTCTTTGTTCTTCATTGTGTGGCCGGTTCTTAAAGGACAAATCTCGTTGCGTACACCCGTTTGCAAGAGAGTTGCAACGTGTAGATTACTTGCTTTTCCAAGTTCTCCATAGTTTAGGCATGCACTGCTCATGTGAGCTACCCAAAAGCTTTCGATGTACGCCAATGCCGTCGCATTGCTGTTCTTGGCTCTAAGCATCACCATTCCGTCCCGTTCGACCGCACGTCCCCGATGGACGTCCGTCGTGTCATCTACGGACGTCGGCGGTCCACGTGCAAGTCGGCGGGTCGTCCTCTTGCCTTCGTCTTTGAAACGATCCACGTGGATGATGCATTGCACGCCTTGTCGAAGCCAGTCTTGGTTTCCACCACCAGGTCCGTTTCGAAGAGGCGGAGGCTGGGGCGAGGTACCACTCGTTTGGTGACACGCCCCACACAACAGGGGCGGGGCGACACAATGTGCAATACCATTGGGGCCACGTGGATCACGTGTTACGTGGCCTGGGGCGTCCGACACAACCGTCTCGCCCAGGCAGCGCGGCCATTGCCGCAGCGTCAGGAAAGGAACTGGTCGTGCACGTTTGCATGTCGCATCTTGCAGTGGAAGACATGAGCAAGGATAGAAGTGCGTGGAAATGGTGGTGCTGGCTGATGGAAGCATCCGTGTGCACGTGGATGGCCAGGAGCAGGAAAGTCGGTGATCTGTGCCAGATGGAGTGCAGCTCCAATGCACAGCAGAGGAGCCAACCAACCAGGACAGTGGTTCAATACATCAAAGGAAAAATGCATGCGTGGGAAGAGCACGATCTGGATGGGAAGAATTGCATGTGCATCGTGCAAACGCAGCCTGCTCGTGGGATCCTTGAATCAGCAGAAGCAGCAAGGTTGCTGGAAGAATCAGCTAACTGGGGACAACCCGACAGCCAAGGGAATCAGCAACAGCTGCCACACGGCCTGGCAGATCGAATGGATGCATTTTTCTCAACCTGGCCCAACAGCAACTCAAGTGCGTATCAAGACCATTTGCTTCAGTCTCAGTTGCGAACGCACCACACCGAGGCAGTGAATCTCTCTGCACTGGCCACCAGCGGTCAACCTGTTGCTGATACACTGAGTTTTCCCTGGTACAACGCTGGTCGCTTGGTGGCAAGCTTTCAAGATTCAACACAGTGGTGCACCCTGTTTCTTGTTTCTCCATATTTGGCGCTTACTAACGCTCATTGTGTTTTCACCAAGGAAGGAGAGCAGGCATCCGCAATCTTTGCTGCCCCTGCACAATATGTCAGTGAGGGAGTGGTGGTGCATCCATATGGTACCGTGGGTGCATGCAACTTTGCTTGGCCTGATTTGTACGATCCAACTACAGATGACCCAGACAACTTTGCATTTGACTACGCTGCTGTCTTTCTCTCTCCCGGCCAGACATCTTCAGCCCTTGAAGCCATGACTTTTATGCCAATAGAATTCAACCCGCAGCTCGCTACAGGAACAACCACCAACATGATAGGCTACGAGTCAGAGCAAATGATGGCTTACTCTGGCTCCACTACCAGTTTTACATTCAACTCTGAACTCACAGCAGGTGGGAGGATCCTTTACTTTGCTATGCCTGCTGGAGCTGGATCAAGTGGGGGCCCCATATGGCTTCTTAGCTCTGAATCTCGCCGTGCCATTGCTCTCAATTCAGGCGTAATGACAATCACAGCTGTGCAGTCTGACGGTTCGACTCTAGAATACATGCGGGAAGTGGGAACAAGGTTCGTTCCACAAAACCAAGACTTGATTATGGACTGGTTGAACAGCGCGGCAAACTATCAACTCTGCTAGTTGAATTCACCTTGTCTAACCAAACATAGAAACGAGACGGTGCATACAGTCACCAACTTAGGGGGTAAGCTAAACTTACATCAAAACTTAGATTTGAAACTTTGAGCTCAAAGGCCTCCATCGATACTTCTCTCCATAAAGTATCTTCAATTTTTTGAAATTGTTGATACCAAGCGATATTGTCGTGATGGATCTCCATTACTTCAACCTTTCCTAGGTCGATTCGGTACTTGTCTTGTGTTTCCATGGCTCCTATAGCTCCTTCGATTTTATATAAGTGGGAGCGATTAATCGTCAAGAGAACTCACTTTGGCAACAAGGGCACTCAATCTCTTTCAGCTGGACCTTGGCCGAGTTGAGAGACTTCTTGAATAATATCAAAGTGTTGTTGGACTTGCACATCCACGAATGAGCGTGAGAGACACATGCATATTTCCATGAATAATGTTGACGTAGAGACCCCGTATAATGTGTCTTCTTAATTTCCCAAATATAGAGATTGCAAGTCAATGTTCCTTGCGATAGAAGCCTTTCCTTTCCGCAGTGTGTGTTTGTTCCCAATTACAAATGGATGAGGTGATGTTGAAGTAGGAGGCTGCGTCCTCCCTTTTGACTTTTGGTGTTCATCCCAAGCACGTCCTTGTAAAGAATTAAATTTCATGAGAAAACGATCCACTCCATCCCACGATTTATCATTTCATAGCCTGAGAATGCTAACTTGTTTTGTAGGTGAACGTTGCTACTCGTACTTACCAAGCATGCTCTTGTGTATGATTGTTGCTCGTGATTCCTTCTTTTCCTTGTGGATACTTTCAAAACTTCTTATTTGAGAGCTTTCGACGATTTGTGTTGTGTTATGAAAAAATACTCAACCATTCGAAAATGAACCGTGCGCCCTTGGACAGAGGAAATGTCTGTGAAATATCAAATGTCACCATGCCACACACCTTTTTTCAATATGGACTTGGTCAGAAAGGGAGATATGTCAAGTTGGCACTATCGAGGAGTCTAAAACAAAGCAACGGAAAGTTCTAATATCGTGCCCCCGTCTTTGTCAAGGAAGTGGCATACATTTGAAAGTGAAATGCATTTTATTGGCAGTTGAAAACGGTTTTTCGATTTTTCGTTTGATCGCTACCTCGAATTGTCATTGTGTCTCCATGGCTCTCGTGCATCTTTTTTGTACAAAAAAATCATAGATGGGAATCTTCGAGCACCCGAGTAAACACTCAAGAACGTTTGCTTGCACAAAATATACTTTGCATTGGCTATCTATGAGCTAAGCAAGTGAACTACGAGTGCAAGAATGCTTACGACCCATGTAGCCGGGGGTGAAATGTCCATCCACAAATTAGATGAACGCCAAAAAGATTGCAAAAAACCCACATTCGGTATCCGTGAGCCATGTTGTGTAAGAACAGCCATGGCAGAATCCGAATGCTAGACTTGGATTGTAATGGGTAGCAATGAGGTCGGCCCTAACGAAGCTAAGGAAGAAGTGTTGTCGTAGAATGACTCGTTTAGGTTAGATTCTTCAAGGCTCTTCTAGCATGCCCGTGTTGCTGAGTTGAAGATTTTTGAAAGAACTTGCAATGACGATCTTCTACGGATGGAGCATTTTGGTTCGTTATAAATGATTCCGCTTTGTTCCCACTTAAACTTCATGTGGCATCAATGATTTTCATTGGACTCATTCCATCATCGTGTTCATTTCTTGATTTTTGCGAACATTGGACTTGTTTGTCGGAGTCCTCCATCAGAGATCTACTCTTCATTCGTACCGGTAGACAGCATCCTCGTGAGGCTTCCGTTTGTCCCATGCCACGGATGTTGGAGGCATGCTCGGAAGAGCGGAGGCGGAAGTGATTCTTGGCCGTATGCTTGAACCATCGTTTCCAAAAAAATGTATGCGTCGGATGCATGGTACGTAAGCGTTAGGAAGTGGACATCATTGTTGTTTGGAGTATCCCCTCCTTGCAAACGACGTCACTTGCTCGCCTCGCATATAGTTCATACGACCTCTACGAGCGAGCAGTGCGCCGAGTACGTGTGCACTGTAGTAGAGGACGAGTGCACAGCCATCAACTTGCAGCACGTATGCATGCTACGCACCTACCAAGTCTTCAAGGAGGATGCGGAAATCAATCGATCACATACGTGTTGTTCCGCCAAGTGCCGTATCCTTTCTTCCCCGTGGAGAGAAACACGCTCTTCAAATCAACCACGACGCCTTTTCACATCCGCCATGTGAAGCTTAGGCATACAATTGCAACGTCGGTGGCAAGCCCTACAGAAAGCTTTCGCGGTGCCAAAGTTGCGCGTCGACGGCTGCGACTTGCCAAGCTTTCATCCACTCGCATCTCTTCGACTTTCCCAACGAAAGCGTCTCACGTCTTCTCCTAGAAGCTTCCTTTCGAGGCGTGCCTTGCCTTCCCGCCAAATCTTCTCATCCTTTTACCCATGGTTTCGTCCTTCCCGCCAGTTTTTTCTCCTCTCTTCTCCCGCCACGAGGTTGGGGTTGGCAACTGCAACGTTCCACACCATTGTGTAGCACCTCCTTGGTGGTTGTGTTGCAAGCCATGAGCCGCACCAGTGTGTCGGATGCATCGCGATGGGTGGAATCCCACTTGAACGTGGGACGTGTGCAACGCACTCGCAGCAACGGCGGGTCATCTTGGGCCGCCATGCACGTGTTGGAGACGGAAGGAGGGAAGAAGCTCTTCCTCAAAACAAGCAGGAACGGTGCAGAAGGACTGGAGATGTTCCAAGGCGAGGCCATAGGGCTGAATGCCATGCATCACACCCATACTATGGTTGTGCCCAAGGTGTACCACGTGGGCGTTGCAGAAGGAGGCCTTGAATCCTACATCTTGATGGATTTCTTGGAGTTTGGAGGTAGAGCATCCCAGCAGGAATTCGGCCGGAAACTGGCGCAAATGCATTTGGCAGAACCCATGGCAGACGAGGCCAAGCGTGGAAGCTTCGGTTTCCCAGTCCAAAACACCATCGGAGGCACTCCACAACCCAATGCATGGAACGACGACTGGGTGGAATTCTTCCGAACCCAGCGACTTCAACACCAGCTGCGCTTGGCTCGAGATGCGGAGCTGTCCAAGCTGGGAGACAAGCTTTGCAACAAACTGGACGACTACTTTGAAGGGATAGAGGTCAAGCCCAGTACCCTGCACGGAGATCTTTGGAGTGGGAATATAGCCTCGTGCAACGGCGAGCCTTCGGTCTTCGATCCAGCGTGCTATTACGGGCATCATGAGGCTGAATTTGGCATGTCCTGGTGCGCGGGGTTCACGTCCGGTTTTTGGAACGGCTACCGGGAGCTCATTTCAAAGGTAAGGGGTCTTGTAACGTTTCCTTTGCCAGCCATTGAGCGACGACTGCTTTGCCATGTTTCACACCGTTTGCTGACACGTTTCGAATGCTTCGTTCGCAAAGGAACCCGGATGGGAAGAGCGCCACCAGATTTATACGCTGTACCACATCCTCAACCACTACAATTTGTTTGGGGGAGGGTATCGATCCCAATGCGTATCCATCCTTCGGAGCCTCGTAGGCTGATGACAAAATGAACCGCCCAGGTAAGGCGTCTGACAACCCCGCTGCCTGCGCATGCGCTAAGGCAGGGAAGAGCTTGCTTTGGGAGGTGCTGTCAGTTGACCGCACATCGAGTTTGTTGCATGATTTGCCAGGCAGTTTTGGGCGGCTGCGTTCTTGCGGTGCTTGAGACGGACAAATTTCAAAGGTCACACCGGAGGAGGCATGGGGGCCACGAGCTTCGTGTGGGAAGGAACTTTGCTCTGCCGAATGTTTTCGACACCAAGAGCTGGAGAAAGAGCAAAGCGGAAGAGTCCGCGTGAGATTTTGGGTGGGGATGGCCGTTTGCCACGGGAAAGGTGGCAAGCGCGTGTCCGCAAGTTTTTAAGTTTTTCTCATTCTTTCTCATAAACAATGTTGCATGGTTGAGGGTGGCAGAGCTTTCCCACCGTGCTGTGAGCAACCATTCCTCTTTCCCCATCGTCTTCGGATGCATGCCCTGCGATGCCTGGCCGGGCCCCATCAACGGAAGTACAGGCCAAGAACCAAAGCTAACAGTGCCGCTATCAGAATGTGAAGCACGGAGTAGGAGCCTCCGTCTTGGAGCGTCCCGGCCACTTTCCCACCCTCCCTTAAGCTTGCCAGCTCTGCCTCTAGCCGTTTCCTTTCGGTGCGTTCGGCGTTTTTCTCTTCCGTCACTTTGGTGAGGTTTGCCAGCAGGGTCTCGTAGTTCCCATGCACTTCCTTGGATGTTTCCATTGCCTTGGCTTCCTCCGGTGGCGTGCCATCTGTGGAATCTTTCAGTTCTTCTCCTTCCAGCACCGGTGGAGTGGGCACGGCTCCAGTGTAGTACACTTTGAGTTTCTTTTCCATGGGTTTGTTCTTTCCTTTGGAGAAGGTGTCTGGCGTGAGTTCTTCTCCGTCCAGGTTCAGGTACTGGATCAAGAACTTGTCTTTGCAGTTCTGCAGATCTTGCGGTTGTTCTTTTTGAGGCAGCATCATGATGTTGACGTCCACGGTGGTCCCAGGTTTGATCACACTTGCGTTGGGACGCACGCAGTACCTCCTTGGCGCCGTGGTCTTCACTTTGAAGGCCATTTCTTCTTCCCCTTGGTTGGACAGCCGCAGCGTGCACCACAGCTGCTTGTGCATCTCGACTGCACCGTCGTCGTCGTCCTCGTCTCGGTCAGCGTGTTCCTCGTCCATCTCGTCGCGCACGTCTCCTCTTCCACCACGACGTTTCGCCGTGCGTTTCGTCTCGCCTTTTTTCTCCTCCACGCACATCGGAATCGCACGTCTTCGGGTTCCACGTGCAGCTTGTTTTGCGCCATCGCTTCGTCGCGATTTGTGGCCAAGGCGATGGCGAATGGGACGTGTGTTGGTGGTGGTGGTGGTGGGTTTGGATGCCACACCGTCCACCTTCCCACCATCCCCACACGAGCAGGGACCATCCACACCAATGTGCAAAGGAAGAGGATCATGGAATACAGCTACAACACTGGAAAGGATGAGGATGAGGATGGAATACAGCTACAACCGTGGAAAGGATGAGGATGAGCATGGAATACAGCTACAACCGTGGAAAGGATGAGGAGGATGAGCATGGAATACAGCTACAACCGTGGAAAGGATGAGGAGGAGCATGGAATACAGCAACAACAGTGGAAAGGATGAGAATGAGGATGAGCATGGAATACAGCTACAACAGTGGAAAGGATGAGAATGAGGATGAGGATGATCATGGAATACAGCTACAACCGTGGAAAAGATGAGGATGAGCATGGAATAGAGCTACAACAGTGGAAAGGATGATGAGGAGGAGCATGGAATACAGCTACAACAGTGGAAAGGATGAGGATGATCATGGAATACAGCTACAACCGTGGAAAGGATGAGGATGAGGAGGAGGATGATCATGGAATACAGCTACAACAGTGGAAAGGATGAGGATGAGGATGGAATATAGCAACAACAGTGGAAAGGATGAGGAGGAGGAGGATGGAAATGGACAATGGACAACAGCTACAAGAGTGGAAACGATGATGGACAATGGACAACGATCATGGCATATGGCTACAACAGTGGAAATGGAAATGGAAAATGAGAAGGACACGGGAGGCAGCTGTGGCTGTGTAAACGACAATGACAGTAGACGTTGAAAGGACGGGAGCAATTGCAATGACCATGGGAAGGACGAGGACAATGGAAGTGGAGGTGGGAATGGACATGACACCGCCACCACCACGTGCAAGGGAGACGGACGAATGAAAAGGAAGAGGAGATGGTGGGAGACGTGCGTTGGAAACCATCTCTAGCACCATCCGCAACAAGAAAACAAGAGAAGAGAGAGATTTGCGTTGCATCCGTTTGGAGATGGGAAGAAAGAAACATAGAAAAAGACGAAAAGAAACAAGAGAGACGGACATTGGCACGAGAGAGAGAAAAGAAAAGTTGAACCAATCAAACCGTTCGAGAGATGTGTTGCAAAAGCGTCCGTGAGTATGGAACGCTCACACACGTGCCTTGGAGGAGAGCGTGTTGACGGAAAGTAGATGGTTCACCGGTCTTGGGCGAGGGTCTTCTCGCTCACACACAAGGCCCTTCT
>JBBULP010000430.1:0-14951 GCA_038048775.1 Picocystis salinarum | reverse complement strand
ACATGATTGTAACGATCAGAGGGGGGTTTTACCTCTCTTCTGGTCGGTAAGGGTGATTCTGCTCTCTCCGGAGGAAATCACTCTCAGGGTCTCATAGGGACCCAGTATTAGGCATGGCGATGCTACAGTTGCACACGGCAACGTCGGGATGGAACACGCCCTTGGCTGGCGCCATCGCCTCTCCTTCGCCCAAGCTCTTATTGCCATTGTCGCCTTTGACGTTGCAAACCTCTTACTCCACGTTTGCAATCGTTGTCAACGACCTTGCCATTGCCATTCCCACCGTCACACATTGTTTCTCGTGGTGGTGTGGTGGGATGCACGTGGCCACGACGTCCAAGGAACGAGGAAGAACGCATTGCATCGTCCATTCCATGGATGTTTCGTCCTTGGACGTCCATCTTCGTCGCGCGGACACGCCATCGCCACACGTGGCGCAGAATCGCGAAGCGTCTGCACGGGAACGAAGCGACGTCGGCCATGCGTCCGAACGAATGCTGCTACGTGCAGATGCTTGCGTGTGGGCGCGACATGGGACCGAGCAGCGCGTCGGTGCTGCTGTTCTTCGACACGCAGCGGTACGTGTTCAACGTGCCAGAAGGATTCCAGCGCTTCTGCACCGAGCACAAGGTGAAGCTGTCGAAAGTCAACCGCGTGTTCCTCACCAAAAACGCGCCTGAAGCAGCCGGTGGACTGCCTGGTGCGCTGCTGACCATGGCGGACTCTGGTGTCGGCGCACCGCTCTGGGCCAGCCATGGCGGCGGCATTTCGCTGCACGGACCCACAGGACTGCAGAAACTGGTGGGCGGATTGCGAACGTACGTCGACGTGAAAGGAATTGGATTGAACGTGGAAGAATTCCACAAAAAGAGGGACGTAACACGCCTGGTGCACCAAGATGATCGACTCACCGTGGAAGCCGTGCTGGTGGGTGGAAAGGACACGATGGAGATGCAGGAACAGACAAATGGTGACAACGGTGCAGAACCGTTGCAGAAAAAAGCCAAGGTAGATGGGAAGGAAAGCATAAGGGAACAACAGGATATTCCTGTCACTGCAACCTACATTTGCAAGCTAGCACCCATACCAGGTAAATTCATGCCGGAGAAAGCAAAAGCGCTCAACATTCCTAAAGGACCCCTGTATGGGAAGCTAGTCAAAGGAGAGGCAATCCAAGTGAACGGGGTGACCATCCAACCGGAACAAGTGGTGGAACCTGCTGTTCCTGGACCCACCCTGTTGATTGTTGATTGCCCAACCGTCGAGCTGGTGAAGGATCTGGCCACATCGTCCGCCATCAGTGCACTACACACGCAACAGGAGAAAGACAATTTGATGTGCGCAATCCATCTTGCTCCACAGGAAGTTGTCAGCCACCCAGCGTATAGGGAGTGGATCGCCTCGTTTCCAGGAAGTGTGCATCACATTGTGAGCAATGCTCATACATGTGCCGACGAAGTACTCTTTCCTGCCTCCTCAAAACTCTGTGGTATGCTCAACACTTTGCATCCTGAATTCTTTCCACAACTTGTTAAGGATGCCAATGAACAAGAGAAACGAGTTCCAGGGTCTAAAAACGTGACTGCAGGCCAAAATCTGATGCGGTATCATTTGAAGCCTATCATAAAGCAAGGCATTGATACATCTGATGTGCCGAGCCTTGTGCCTGATCATTGCATCAAGGATGAAGTAAAAGAGAGCTTTCCAAAGTCGCTCGAGGTTGCCAGAACGGCAAGAAATGAATGGACTTGCATACACGATTGTGATGCTGAGAAAATCATTCAGAAAGCTGGCAGGGAGTCTTTGGAAGTAACCTTTTTAGGCACAGGAGCAGCAGTTCCTTCCAAGTATAGAAATGTTACATCCCTCTACTTGAATCTATTCTCAGGTGGTGGAATGCTGCTTGATGCAGGGGAGGGGACACTTGGGCAAATGATACGATGTTTTGGACAAAAGCAAGCAGAGAAAATCCTGGAGACACTCAGCTGCATCTGGATCTCACATATACACGCAGACCATCATGCTGGTCTGATCAACATCCTAAAATCTCGACGACGCCTACTTGGAGAACATTGCGAGCCTATTCTGGTCATTGGTCCACGTCCACTCCGTAGAGTGCTAGACATGCATGGCAAATTCTTAGACTTGTCTATTCTGTTCGTGGACAGCTGGTCCACCGTTGACGGGGGTGAGAAAGGGAACCACCAGATTAATCGGAGCTCTGCCTGTTTTCTTGAAAGCGTGTGCAAGAGAATGAAACTGGAAAGTCTTGAGAGTGTTCCAGTGATCCACTGCGCTCATTCATTTGGCATCATCCTACAACATGCGGATGGTTGGAAATTCACGTTTTCTGGGGACACCAGGCCAAGCCAACTGCTGGCACAGAAGGCTGCTAATTCGACTTTGCTCGTTCATGAAGCCACTTTTGAAGATGCCCTCCACGAGGAAGCTGTGCAGAAGAACCATTGCACTACCAGGGAAGCAGTCCAGGCAGGTCAAGATGCCAGGGCTTTCCGAACTTTGCTGACACACTTTAGCCAGCGTTACCCAAAAATTCCTGTCTTTGGCGAGTCATTCCAGTCTTGCACCTCGATTGCTTTCGACATGATGCGTGTGAATCTTGCGGATGTCCCCCACCTACCCACCATTCTTCCTGCATTGAAAGAGATGTTTCCTGCGGATTGCGACGACGAAGAGGGGGCAGCGGTTGCTAGCAGAGTGTTGGTTGCTTGAAAATTTATTTGGATTTTCCTTCAGTATTGTAGAGAAAGACTATACCAATGGTAAAGAAACAAATCATGTTGCTGAAGGCACTCACGTAGTAAGGGTACGCCGAGTAGATGAAGCGCTCATACTCGTTGTGCCGAAATGGTCTAGCAGGGACCCTCTCAGTGTACTTGATCCAGCTGAATCCTGGGTGATGGTAGTCCACCACAAACTTGAATACTCCGTACACATCTGGCAGCTTCATCTGCACATAAAAATTCCCATTCCCGTCATGCTGCATTGTGCGCCGAACATATGGGTCCAGCATGACGTATTCCACCTGAGCAAACGTTGCACATGACAAGTCAGCCTACTCACTCTCATTTAATAAACGGACATGTCTGGCTGCTTGATTGAAGCGATGGTCACCATTTTCACATCAGCCGCCCACAGAGCCAGCTCCTTGATATTGCACCTGTTTTTGACTCCATCAACAATCCGAGCTGTTGATCGAGCTTCGATACAGTGCGATCGCTCACGCCCTTCGCTCGCGACATTGCTTGAGCACTTACCTGCACATCATTACCCTGGAAAGGGACCCATTCCCCCTCCACAAACTCTTCTATGTGCGCAAAGAACTCCACCTGGTCCTTAATCCTGTACATGCTTTGCTTCTCCCCTCCAACGATTCGGTGGTCGAACTTGCTGGCTTTCAAAACGGACTTCTCTTGAAGCACCCACTTCAGCATTTCCTTGCAAATAACATGATTAGCAGATTCCATATCCTCTTCAGGACTTTCACCGGGTAGGATCATGTCCATGAAGTCGTCTGAGAGCATCTTCATCGACCCAGAGAACACTGCGCGTGCATTGTTCCTTGCCTGCAAGGCAGTGACCAATACAAGTTCCTTCCCTGCCAGCACGGAAGTTTCTCGGACCTCTTCTCCGGGGACGGAGGAGTAGGTCGTTGGGGTTCCAGTGAGGAGCGGGCTGAGGAGTTCGGAGTTGGGCGAGAAGGACATGCCTATCCCTTGATAGACCACGTCTCCTGCATTTGCTTCATCTCCAAAGAAGGCCGGTTCCGGATTGATTTGATCGGTGACAAAGACGGTTGGATCGTGTTCGTGCAGCTCCACGGGTCGTGCGTAGTCTACGGCCATCTTCCCACGTTGCTCGAGCTCGATGCCAAACTCGGCAGCCAGGTCCACCATGCTCTTTTGCACGCCTTCGTCCACCGCCACGACGAGGTTTCCGCCTTGATCCACGAATCGCATCACGTCTCGGATGGAGACACCTTTGAACTCTGTTGCACGAGAGGAGGGTTCGGGTCAGCTCGTTGCGCCAGGTTTTCGGCCATGGATCGCACGCGTCGTCGCGATTCGATCGCCAGCCTCACTTTTGAGATCGTTGGCGAACAGGAACAGCGCGTCGGCGCGTTTCTCTTCCTCCGTGACGAGCTGCACGATCCCACGTCCAGGCGTGCGGACCTGCACTTGATGTCCGCCATTTCGCAGCCCAGCGAGCAGCTTCGCGTGCTTCCACTGCATCACGGGCGCTTCCATCAGCACCAGCACCTCCTTGGCCGCTCCCATCGTCCACCACGCGCTTCCCAGCGCCGCCAGCAGCAGCAAAAGGCGCGCCATCGCCGTCGGATCCGATCCGCGGTCGCGATCGAAATGGACGTGAGCGACCTTCGTGGCCATCCCCAGCCACACCCCCTGGGACTTAACTCGAACTTAACACGAGGGGTGCAGGGAGGAACGAGGGAGAGGAACGGGGTGAACTCGGACGTGAACACCGGGGAGGAGGGGGCGGCCTGGACGACACGTCGATTCATCGATATCTTCCAAATTCGTCTCGATTGCACGTCGAGATCATTGGGGAAAAGGTATCGGGAAAGCGTCCCGGTCGCCTTTCGGGTTCGATTGGAAACGCTTCTCCTTTCCTTCGAAAGACCGTCGTTCCCGCTTGTCATTGGTAGAGGTTTTGACAGAGAGACCGTCGGTCTTTTCGGTCTTTGACCGTGGGTGGATCGACGAAGCGGGCATTTCGTCGTCTTCACGCGCGTCGCACGCGCCTTCGAAGCGCCATGGACGCTTCCAAAGGGATGCAGAGAGCTTCCTTCGTCGACAATGGAGGCAGAAAGGACCAACGAAGAGGTGGGACGCGAAACGAAGCGAATCGAAGGCGTAGCAAGCGCATGGAAGGTGCAGGAATCGACACGGACGAGAAACGGTGCACACGTTGCTTGGCGCGCGAAGCTGGATGTGCGACGATGGAGAAGACGACTAACGTGTCGAGCGTTGGAATAGGCAACGATGGAGAAGGAAATCCGCTCGAAAGAGACGCACGAGCCGGCAGAGCGTTGCCGAACGAGACGAGGGCCGTAGCAACGCAGCCCAAAGAGGTGCCGATGCGGGATGAGGAACACCTCAGCATGGAGCAGGCGAACGATGCCAAACCGAAGCAATCTGAAAGCAAGGGGATTTTGAACAACGAATCAAGAGACAAAGCAACGGAAGATCCCTTTGCCAATGGAAAACTCATCCAATCAGGTTTGCAAAACATCGGGCAAGGAGAGGTGGACATGGTGTCTGGCCAGAATCCAGCAGAAAGCAACTGCAGTCCTCCCATTCACGTTGGTGGAAACTTGCAGGTCCCACACCTCGCTGCTTCACCATCCGAATCCTTGCCAGTTGCCCTCCAACAGAACATTGACAGTGGCAAAGGTGTAGATCTTACAGTGCCACAGAAAGCCCCAAGTACTGTGGCGCGGAGGGATTCCAAACCTGAGACAACAGGAATTGGCACGATACCTGATGATAAATATATTCCAGCACCAGGGGAAAATCTCTCTCCAGACAGAGGGGAAGACCAGAGGCCTCCTGCAGAAAGGGATGCACAAGGTTTGCTCAACACTGCAGCGCTAGAACGAGAAAACAATTGTACTCCTGGTCCTCTTCAAGAGGAAAGGGCAGGAGAGCAAGTGCTGCTATCCTCTTCTGAGGCAAAGGGCGATGGATTTCTCCAGGATCAGGATGCTACTTTAGACAGCAGAAGGCAAGATGAAGGACCATTGCAAGGCAAGAACGTTGATGCAACCCCCCAAGAAGAAAATAATAATAAGCAAGATGCACAAGACAACGGAAAGAGCAAACGCAAACTTGGAGAAGCTGTAAGCCTTAAAAGCAAAAAGTCTGCAAAAAGAGGAACAAAAGGAAAGCAAGCCTATGAAAACAAGAAAAAGGAACAAACTGTCCAGGTAAGTCAACTCAGTTGCACCGAAAAATCGCTATGAAGTGAGCACAACTGACATTTTCTTGTACGTTTGCGAAGTTGTATGGAATTGGCGAGACAGAGTCCCTAGAATGGAGTGGTCCTGTGCGCCTTTCGGATGCATTCAAGGCATCAACTATGACGCTCAGCTGGGATCGATTGAGTGTAACATCTTGGAAAGGCTACCGCACTGTTCTTGCGACACATGGAGTGACCGCAGGCACTTGGTACTTTGAAGCTACTCCGACTCACTTGGGCCAAGAAGGGCACGTGCGGATCGGCTGGGCGACCAGGCACATGGAAATTCAAGGACCAATAGGGTTTGACAAGTATGGGTATAGCTACCGAGACATTGATGGGTCCAAAGTTCACAGTGCATATAGACACGAGTACGGGGCTGGATACAAGGAGGGCGATGTGATAGGTTTCCTCATCCACATCCCGGAAGGCGCGAATGACCAGACCACAGATAGGGAGCTTGTCATGTGGAAGGGAAGGACCTTTGCAATGGACAAAAAAAATCCAGAGACAAAGCCAATGCCAGGAAGCTTCATTGCATTCACGAGGAATGGGGAGTTTCAAGGGATTGCTTTCAGGTAATTGATGCGGACGTTTTTATGTTCCTGCTAGAGCGTGCTGTATTTGATTGGATCTGTGCTAACTCGCGTCTTTTCGCTATGCAGAGACATATTTAGTGGGGTGTATTATCCAGGTGCATCAATATTTACGAGTCCAGAACAGGGGGAGGGCGCGACTGTGCAATTCAACTTTGGGCCGAACTTTCAGCATGGGCCTCCTTGTGATGAAGGTATCCCTCAAGCTCATCCTATGTGCAAGATGACTTTCAGTGTAGATTTTGCGCTCAACGCAGGATCAGCACCACTCACGAGCCCCACGTCGGCTAGAAATGATGGAAGTGATCTTGCATTGAATGCTGGACCTGCAGTCGATTCTGTACACGGTGCACTCCAACCTGAAGAGAATGACACAGCAAGACAAGCTTGAGTATGACTCCGAAAAATTCCACAAGGCATTCTTATTTATCGCCCCGCACTTTCACAGTTGTTGGAATAACTTTAATAAATTCTCAAAACTTTAGCAAGAAGTATATAGAAGTTGCAGATTCACCCCCCCAGAGCCCCGTATAGGCACAATTCCCTCCTGACGTTGCAGCAAGACAAGCATACACCTTTGGGCACATAGGCATCGTTGCAGATCAGTAGAAAATATTCATGCCGTCAGGTATAGGAAGAACACTATCTTGCCAATGCATCTGCCTATTTTGAGTGGAGCTTCTGCTGCAATTCCTCAGCATTGCATGCTTGTTCTGCAATTGCAAATTAAATTGGAAGGGGGGTTTTACTGAAGATGGCCACATGGTGAGTATATCCATTTTGTGCGTCTCCACTGGATGTAGCCAGTCGCTCATTCTACACTCAAGTCAACATACAGATAAGAAACAACACCATCTGTGCAATCCTGCCCGACATGCAAGGATCATGAGAGCAAAATACTCACAGGAGATCTTCAAGATCGATTGTCCTTCTCAACAGAGAATGAACAGTCTCATCTGTGAGGCTACGAGGCGCAAAGCTTTCAAAATAGACAAGGGTGCGAGGGGAGTTGAAAACGTTTCTTCTGAAGGGTGGTGTTTTCTGAACACCGTTTGTGGCAAAGTGATGCCATGTGCTGTGCAGTAGTGCAACTTTCTTTTTTTCTTTTCTTGTTGAAGATGTGATTGTGTGAGTTTCATGCTTCGGGTAAAATTAACCTCCAAAACCATAGAGGGTACGTCCTTGGCGTTTCAAGGCGTACACCACATCCATAGCAGTCACCGTCTTGCGGCGTGCGTGCTCGGTGTAGGTCACGGCATCACGGATGACGTTCTCAAGGAAGACCTTGAGGACACCACGGGTCTCTTCATAGATCAGTCCAGAGATACGCTTGACACCACCACGACGTGCAAGTCGACGGATGGCAGGCTTGGTGATTCCCTGGATGTTGTCGCGAAGGACCTTCCTGTGGCGCTTGGCTCCTCCCTTTCCAAGTCCCTTTCCTCCTTTTCCACGTCCAGACATGGTGTTGGTTGTTGGTGCTCGACGGTGTGGGTCGTGCGACTCGCGTTGCAAGTTCTGACGACGAACAATGAATCGAAGTCTTTATACGGCCAACCAAGGACGCCCGAGTACGATCCGGGACCAACCCCACCACGCACGTGGATTGGTCGAATGGAACCCGCACCAATCAAACTGCAGTAGTTGCCCCTGCCCGGATCGTGGGTCGGAGCGGTGGAAGCAAGTGGTTTCGTGGACTTAACTTCCCTTCGATCCGGGATTGGGCTCCATGCGGCTTCTGACTGGAGGAACGTACGTTCCCCGGATCAAACCCCGGATCGATCCTGGTTGCACCCGGGACGACCTCCCGCCTTTTCCATCCGTCTCCCCTTGTCCTTCCTCTGCAGCACACGCTCGATTTCGAACGCATGAACGGCACATCGTAGGAAGCCGCCTATCATCCCCACCGTATGCGATGAGGAATCGCTGCCTACCTGGCCGAACCATGAGTCCCCGGTTCATGCATCAGCAGACCTTTTCGATACTGAAATTCGATCTCGGTGCTAGTCTCTTAATCATCGGTTGGGTCCGCTATTTGAGGGCAAATGCTTTCGTTTTTACGATCAGAATTGCAGGACCGTCACGCCCACGCGTCTCGTCTCGTGCGCCTCCGACCACGTCCCAACACCTGAACCATGGCACGTACCAAGCAGACCGCCCGTAAATCCACGGGAGGAAAGGCACCCCGCAAGCAGCTGGCCACCAAGGCCGCGCGCAAGTCTGCACCGGCCACCGGCGGAGTGAAGAAGCCCCATCGCTACAGGCCCGGTACCGTGGCGCTTCGTGAGATCCGCAAGTACCAGAAGAGCACGGAACTGTTGATCCGTAAGCTTCCTTTCCAGCGTTTGGTCCGTGAGATCGCACAGGACTTCAAGACCGACCTCCGTTTCCAGAGCTCTGCTGTGCTGGCACTTCAGGAGGCTGCTGAAGCTTACCTGGTTGGACTCTTCGAGGATACCAACTTGTGTGCCATCCATGCCAAGCGTGTGACCATCATGCCAAAGGATATCCAGCTGGCTCGCCGTATCCGTGGAGAAAGGGCATAAGCACGTGACTAAAAGCCATACAAAAAAACACACTTACATCCTGCACATCGCACAACAAACGGTGTTAAATCATTAACACCACTCTTTCACAGAAAACTTCGTCAACTTGCTTGTACTTCCTCATCACCAACTTCCCTTTGGTCTGATGTTGTCGGCAATATGCCAGCCAGTGAACTTGTCTGCTGACAAGAGCCTGATTCTCTCCGGAGTGGCTGGGGAATCCAAAGTAAAGTCGAGAGACTTTGACTCTTCTGCCCTTGCAGCCCTTATTGCATCTTGTATTGCAAAGAACACAGAGGTAGACAGAAAGAATGGTGGTTCGCCAACTGCTTTGGAAGAGGCCACTGCACGATTGTTCGGCTTTCCGGCCAGAAGGGATACGCGAAAGTCAACCGGAATGTCGTTAGCAGTGGGGATCTTGTAGGTACCAGGACCACGTGTGTGCAACTGACCAGGCTTGACCCATTTGTGCTCTGAGTCTCCCCAGACTAGTTCCTCAATGCAGCACCACCCCATCCCCTGGACGAAAGCTCCTTCCACCTGCCCAACATCGATAGCAGGGTTCAATGGGTTCCCAGCATCCATAACTATATCAGTTCGGAGGACTTGGAAATCACCAGTGAGACTATCGATTTCCACCTCACTTACTGATGCTCCAAAGCAGAAGTAATTGAAAGGCCTGCAGCTTCCGAACCCTTCAACATCTGGAGTTTTATAGAATCCATGGGCACTGAGATCAACTCTGTCGAGATATGCAGCATTCACCACTTCCTTGAACGTCTTTCCTGGCAATTTGTCCATGTACGGTTTCAGCCTTGCCACTAGCTGCTGACACGCATCCAATGCAGCTGCTCCATACATGTCACTGCTCGCTGAAGCTGCAGTTGGGGATGCATTGGGGACCTTATCTGTGGCAGTTTCTGCAACATACACACTTGACAGTGGAATGCCCAAGGTTGCAGCAGTGATTTGCGCAACCTTCGTATGTAGCCCCTGGCCCATTTCCACTCCACCGTGTGTCAGTAAAACAGTGCCATCAGTATAGATGTGCACCAATGCACCGGCTTGGTTGAGGAATTTTGTGGTGAAAGAGATTCCAAACTTTGTCGGGACTACACTGATGCCGCGTTTTCTCAGCTTTGAAGCCTTGTTGAATTCATCAACTGCAAGACGCCTAAGGTGGTATTCTGAATTCTCTATCACCTGTGTCCAGCAATCAAGGTGCCTTGCATCATCCAGGGCTTGTCCATAATGTGTCTTCTCGCCAACCTTATAGAAATTCATTTCCCGAACGTCAACAGCTGATTTTCCCACTGAGGCAGCAACCTTCTCTAGGATCATCTCCATCACCAGCATACCCTGTGGACCTCCAAATCCACGAAATGCGGTGTTACTCATTTGATTCGTTTTACATACATGTCCCTTGCAAGTCATGTGGGGGATGTTGTACACATTGTCCAGATGCAACAATGCTCTGTCCATGATTGATGTGCTTAGGTCCAGTGAATTTCCAGCGTTATTGTAGAGATGAGCGTCAATGGCCACAAGCTTACCTTGTGCTGTGTAAGCAAGCTTATATCGGCACAAGAATGCGTGACGATGTCCAGATGTCTGCATGTCCTCATCCCTGTCCAAACACAAGCGCACGGGGCGCTTGAGGAGATAAGCAGGCACGGCAGCAGCACACGCTACGTAAAAGCTGCGTGTTTCTTTTCCTCCAAAGCCACCCCCAATCCGTTTTGTACGACAGACAACCTTGTTCGCTGGAACACCAAGTACAGAGGCTACCATTTTTTGATGCTTCATAGGAGCTTGAGTACTGCTAAACATACTGATTTCAGAACCTTCTCCAGGGATAACCAATGTATTTTGAGGCTCCAAGTAGAAGTGCTCTTGTCCCCCAATCCTGCATTCACCCTCCATCATGAGGTACTCACCGCTATCAAATACACTCTGAGCGTCTCCTTTCACAATCGAATGCCCTTCTCCTTCATACTCACTGTTGGCAGCAATCGCATCCTTGATGGAGAGAATGGAGGGAAGTTCTTCATATTCAACGTGAACCTTCAGAGCGGCTGCTCTTGCTTGTTGTTCTGTTTCAGCCACAACAATGCCAATGGGCTGCCCAACTGCAGTAACTTCATCTGTTGCGAAACATTCTTCATCCAGTGCAACAGCACCGATAGCGTTGGATCCTGGTACCTCCCTTGCCGAGAAGAATCCGTACACGCCTTCCATATTTATGGCATTTGATGGGTCAACGGAGACAATTTTTGCATGAGGGTATTTGCTTGCTACTAGCGCCCCAACCAAGGTACCTGCCGGCCAGCAATCATCTGAGTACTGCGCTTCGCCAGTGACCTGTAATTCCGCTGCCATGTGCATGACTGGTTCTCCCACAGGAATCCGCTCGTCACAAAGCTTTCTACCATCTGCAGGTGGACCCCAGTACTGAAGCCCTTTGGAAGGGGGGCGCTCGTATGGCTTCGCCGCAGATCTTGCACCTGCTGGCATCTCCCCAACTGCTTGTTCTCCGGCATCCCTAGAGAGCTTCAGTCCTGAACATGCAAAAAACTTGAACAAGAAAGATGTCACCAAAGAGTTCCTAAACTCAACCATCCCACCCGGGGCTTCCTCGCCAACCTTTATTTCTTGGGAAACTATATCAAGGGCTTTGCGCAAAGTGTCTTGGGTCCATGGTTTCCCAACAAGAAAAGCTGCTGTGTCCTTCGCAGTCACTGTACAAGGAGCTACCCCTCCATAAGCAATGGCAACATCCTCAACTAGCCATAGTGGGTCTGCTCCTTCTGAAGGCTTAAATCGAACACGCATTCCTGCATTGACAATTGCAATGTCATCATCCCGTCGATGGGCCTGCTTAAACTCTTGAACATACTCAAATGGCTTTGAAAGCGGAATGTGCACTCTAACCAGCACTTCCTCCGGCTGCATAGCAGTCTTCCTGTAGCCAAGGAAGAAGGCACCTGCCTGGATAAATCTTGATGTGTTTCCTTTGCTTTGGACCTCAAAAGTTGCGTTGCAACAGATGAGCAAGGGATTAAGATCTGAGATAGGCGATGCGGTACAAATATTGCCTCCAATTGCTGCAGCATTCCTAATCTGCAAACCAGCAAACCATTTAAGCTGACGTAAGAACGCTATTGCCATATTGCTCCCTTTACATTGGGTATTGGAGCGCAGGTAGTCCACCAATGTGGAGAGGGTTACGGAAGACCCCACCACAAGCGATTCCTCTACCACATGGATTTCATTTAGTTCTGGGATAGCAGAACCATCCACGAGCTGCGGATAGCCTGCATGTTTAAACTTCATTTCAATCCCTACCTCTGTGTTGCCCACGATGATCTTTGCATTGGGTGCTTGTTGCTTGATGTCCAACAAAGAATCCAAATCAATGGGTCTATGCCATGTGCTTGTTTTTCCAGGCAAGTGGAGAGCTTCAAGAGTCCGCGTCATGAGCTCGGGTGGGAAAATCAGCTCTGCATCATCGCTGTTCTGATCCACGTTGTGTTTCTTGCCATCATGGACTTCATTCCCCGAGCACACGTTCTGCTTACCACATCCGTTATCACACGGTAGACCTGTTCCCGGACAGATTTTCTTCCCATCATTCTCTATCCCGCCACCGGTAACAGCCTGCACGCCGTTGCCTCCCACTTCCTGCGCATAAGCTTGCGTATCTGCCTTTGCAAAGATGCGAAAGGCATCCAAAATGGGACGGTATCCCGTGCATCTGCACAAATTACCTGCAAGTGCTTCTTCAATTTCCTCCTCCGTCGGCGGTTCGTGCTTGGAACGCAGCAGTGCGTACATGGACATGACAAAGCCAGGTGTGCAGAACCCGCACTGGGACCCGTGGGCGTGCGCCAGCTTCTCCTGTACTGGATGCAGACCTTTCCTGAGGTTCCCGATGCCTTCCACGGTGATCACGTGGCAATTCTCGACAGAATATAGTGCACACAAGCATGCGTTCACGGCTCGGTGTTCGATCTTTCCTGTCTGCACGTTTCTGCGGGACACCATGACCGTGCAAGCGCCGCAGCCTCCTTCGCCACATCCCAGCTTGGTACCCGACAAGCCGACGTGACGCAAGTACTGCAGCAGCGTCCAATCTGCTGCTCCGCTCGGAAGATGGTGTCGCTTTCCATTCACGTACACCACGAGCTCGTGCGCCTTCGCCATGTTGCTCAAGTTCGTTGGAACTCGAGCACGTGGACCCGAACACAAGGGAGGGGTGTCACGTGGGTTGGACGATCCGAGGAAGAAACGGAGGAGAATGGGGTGTCGGGCTTCTTGTCCGCGAGTATGTCGATGGGAGGACGCCTTGTGGAAACGGATGACGTGAATGGATGACCTGTGCAGAAATTGCCGATGCGTGACCCACACTATGTACGACGATGGTGCATCACCACTCCCGGTGCTTGTGCAACCTTTGCGTTCTGTTCCTCATTGCAAGCCAACCCAGTCGTAGAAAGCGCACCCCTCTCCAAAGTGGTGCGGATGTTCTCAACAATATGCAACGTGTCCCTACATGGGATTGGTTGATACTTGTAAATTGGCATCTACAACTAGGGGATACACAAAGCCACGTCGTGAATTGTGCATATAACACGGGGGGCGCTCGTGTTGTTGCAAGCAGCCAACATGTGTGAAGGTAGGGCAAACCAAGTTTGGTTGCGATGTGGCTAGTTTAGCCCGTTTATGTAACTGTGGTATCCCTCTTACAAATGCTATGCTTTACATGCGCAGCAAAGCCGTGTCAAATTCATGAATGGGACAAGAACCCAGTGGCTAAGATTCGGATTCTATGCCCCGTTTACTTCAAAACTTATATGATATTGGACCTCCACACTCCTATGATGAAACCTATCCATTTCCTACAATGCAACTCACCTTTGCCTACCAATGTCACAATCTGTGTGCCTGTGCAAATCCAATTGATTTCTGTTGCAATACTATCCTACTAAGCTTTCGTTGCATTTCAACTATCATAATGGCCGTTTTGAGAACTCATTTAGCCGGTGCCAAGCAAGACCTCAATGTTCATACCATCTATATCACCACAATACAATGGGAAGGTCGAAATTTTCCACTAACATTTTGTTGTGCCAACCAACAACTTTGGTTAGTGACATGCAGTTTCCATCCATAGGAAGGAAACGGTGCATTTCACTACTTAGGATAGCTAACTATTGGGATTGCCCGGGTTGAGCGCAAACTTTAAATCCCAACATATGTTGCATAATACTTTTGTGCATTGGTGGAGCTTGTGCGAACGTCATAGTTTTGGTTTAATCGATGGCTCACCTTGGAACATGGACATGATTATTGAGATATACTCATGGCGATTAACTTAAGTCGGCTCAAATGCACCTATTGTTGCGTGGTGTTGATGGCCATGTAGGTTTTACAACGGGATAGAGGCAATCTCTTTTTTCTAACAACTTCGTCCCACATGTTTCTTCGTCACCATGTCGAGAAGACATCGAGCTCTTGATGGCAATTGAGAGCCGAAAACCTTCCAACGCCATGAAAAGTGGCGTAGCTTGATGCGTTTGGAAAGCGGACCATGTAATATTTACCACAGGTTTGCAATTATTTGTCACAGGGCCTTCTTTGTGCCTATATGCTACATGTGCAAGCAATCTTGCGTAAATCCTACTGTAGCACTGCCGTGCTTGAGCAGGGCCCCTTCGAGCCCCTGATCGCCTCGATTGAGTCGCAAGCCCCAATATACACATCCTTACAGAATTGGGACACGGGTCCCTTTCAGAACCAAGGCGTCTCG
>JBBULP010000428.1:0-42835 GCA_038048775.1 Picocystis salinarum | reverse complement strand
TGTTCTGGGTCTCCTCCTCCAGGGAGCAGGAGGTGAAGTCTGAAAAGGGCTCAATCTTCATGCAGTTATCAACGCTTGTATCGTTTGGGAAAAGAAAGCAATAGCAAAAAGAAGCGTCACAGGGTTGTAGAACTGAAGGACTGGAATTTTCGTCTGCTTCTAGTGACCTTTTCCTGTTTTGTGGTTGGAGTGAAAGATTGTTTGGAAGTAGTGGCAATTCCTGCAGGGTTCCAGAATGTGGTTGGCAAGGAGCTGTGTGGATGTAGAGATGTTCGTCGACTTTGTTGACTTTTCCAGTGTCGAAACATCGGTGCGTGCAAGTGACGTCCTCCGTGCAGGTACCATTTTGCAGAGAGCAGACACTACTGCTTACCACTAATCTGGACTTGCTGTGAAACTCATTAGAGCATGGGGAGAAATCTCCAATGGATGCAATGGCCATGCACATGTTCCCACTTATTGAATCTGTATGAATTTCACACCAGTCTCCATCGCCTTCAATAGGTGCTGTGGTAGAGAGAATAAAAGATAAGAACGAAGCAGAAGTGAGGACCATCCATGAGCTCCACCAACTGAACAGAGCAGGCTTCATACCTTCTGTGGAGCTGATATCCGTTTCTTACAACGTTCTCCCAGCTTTTTTGCGTCCTGTAGAATGCTCAAATGGCTGCGGATGCTGTGCGAACTTGCCGCGCATGTGTGGTGCGAGCTCACATGTGGCTGCATGTCGTCGGCAGAATTGCCAAGGCCCTCCCCCGTTAGAGAATATTCTCTTTGGCATGGACGTAAGGAGACCTCTCCCCACAAAGGACCAAACCAATTGCCTTGGAACAAGTCAGAAGGAAGGGAAAGACTCAGTCATCGTAGTCGTCTGACCCAATCTCTTCATCATACTGAAGTACGAGGTGGTGGAGCTTTGATACTGAATCTTCCAAGTCTGTGGAGCTGATCTGCCAGGAATCAAGCATGACCCTGCCCTGCCCAGTCTTCGCAGCAGCCTGGAAGGAAGATTGGATCTTTGACAGGTATGGGCCAAACGCATCTGTAGACGACAACACTGACAACATGGATAGGGACTCTGGTGCAAATGTTTGTGTTGTAGCCGCATTCTTCTCCCTTGAACTCTGAGTCCCGGTAGAAAGGTCTCCCACACCCAATTTCTGTACTGGTAAACTGATCGAAAGTGGAAAATTGAATGGAAAGTACACTGGATATGGGCAAACAGTCCTGCTGCAGATGCGCGATTTAGCCTCTCTCATGATCCGGTCATCCAAGTAGCTCTGAGCCAAGATCCTTGTAAGAGTCTGTCCACGATGTTGAGCACCGCGCAGCACAAAATGTTCGGAGAAAACAGATGTACTCTCCTTGAAAGAAACAGGAGAAAGTTGTTCACAATCCACAAACTTTCGGTAGGGAGAGGGGTCCTGTTTCTGCCTTGGGTCTACAACTTTGGGCAAGGGGTCCAAGGATTGGCAAGGCAAGGATGCGGAAAGAGCAACAAAAGGGGATTGTTGTCCCCCTTTGAGCATTCCATAGTACTGTGAAGCGCTCAAATCCATATGTTCATCCCCATCTGCTTCCATCCTATATGGTAATGTCGCACTATCTATGGCTATTGCCATGATCGCACTGGTTTGATAGAAGCCCTTGTCAAGGCTGATGTACTTCAACCCACCAGAATAAGAGTCCTTATGTTTGAGGGGGATCACCACATCACAATATTCTATGAAGGCAGCATTTGCCAAACCTGCATTAAGTTTTTCAACTGTAGTCCAAAGATTTGTGTTCTTTGCCGCACTCAGCGTTTTGTAGTAGTTTTCGGAAGCCTTGATGGAGAACAGCGAAACGGGCAACCCTGGGTAGTCGTCTTTGAGGATTGGCAAGAATTCTGCTGCTATACCTTCAAAAGCCGAAGTCTCTTCAACGAGGAGTTGAAACGTTTGGAGATGGTCACACTCCTCAGTAAACCACCGGACTCTGTCCTGCAACTGTTCTAAGAAAGAGTCTTCTTTTCCCACGAGACTCCCTTGGCCATACCCTGCCATTCCTATCCCACTATCCCAAATCCCCTTGGCCTCAAGGAAGCTCTTTGGATGCGAAATGTGTCGCATCCAGGTCTCCCATCCCGGTTCTGTGATTCTTTCCATCCTCTCCACGGGCCCTTCCCATTGCTCCTTTATCGTTTCCTCTATTCTGCTCCATTGACCGATATCACCTTGCCTGGGTGCCTGATTCGGTGGGCAATGTCTTGACTCTTCCGTCTCAAGCTCAACTGGAACATGCTGCCTAGCCATGCCGACGCTCACCACTCGAGGCACAAGTGTATCTCCGCAACCCTGCCATCGATGCATGGCATCTCCTGGATGTGCCCCTTGCACTTCTTGCATGGACCAGAAACGGCTTCCGACGGCGCAAGCAGCGTCGCCAAGCTGCAGGGTGATCACAGACGGCTTTGATTCCATCTTCTGTGTGTCCGAGCGTCCCTTTCGTTTGACGCGTCGCGCACACTTGTTTCCGACGGTTTGCAGCGAAGGCGTTTGGTGGCCAAAGATTTGTGGTCCGACACGTCTTCGACACGTGTTGTGGTGAAGTCCGTCCACAACACAAGCACACAGCAACGGTGGAGGCCCAAAGATGGAAGTGATCGACGGACCATGCAATGGTGCAATGAAGAAGAATTGGAGAGTGCTGAACTGTCTGGTGCAACGTGGAGAAGCTGGCAAGACTTAGGATTGCCATGAAGACAAGAAAGAGTGGCATATTTACTCACGGATCGACAACATCTGCATCTTTGTAGCATTGACCTACCTAACCGCATCTCAAAGGAGACTGAATCTAGTTGGCAGATGGCACGAGAAATCTAGATTTGCTTGTTTTGACCGCAAAGGAGGGCATGGTGCAAGTGCAAAGCAGGGCAAGAAGATTCCCAATGGTGATTGTCAAACTTGTTCGATGGATAGCAATCACATAAAGTGATTTCAAAAACCTAAGTACGAGCACATTGAGAAGTGGCTTTCATTTCAAAACGACGTTAGTTTCGTGATCTTTTTCGTGGTCCGTAAGGACGACGTTTTACGAACGATTCGCTATCCACGCAACGTTTTCCTCCCATCCTCCTCCTCTAGCATATACCCCACAATTTTCTTATGAACGAAAATGGCAACCAAATAATCGTAGAGCATGTCTTTGTCAATCGTTGCAAGCAATGCATTTCCATTCAGAAAAAGGGAAAAAGAATGAAGGATTTGTATGGGCATCGGCTTGTGGACCTCTAGTCCACGTGTTTTGTATCGATTTGACTGTACTTTTGCTAGCGTACTCTATCAATGCACGATTTCAAGGCAAATTTGCCTTTCTTCAATGGGGCCTTTTTCGTTGGAGGGTCGGAGGGGTTTCCATGCGTGATTCGTGCTTCCTTGAGAAGACAGCAAAGAATCGCCGAAGTTCTGCTCCTTTGCAAAACCCATTTTTTGTTTTGCAGAGGCGCACGTAGAAACTTGCCATCGTCTGAATTTCCGAAGCACACGTTAGCAATCAACTCATTTCGACTACGAGGTACGTAATTTTCTACCAATGGGTCTTGGCACAGGCACGTGTCCCATTCGCGTCCTTCGTTTTTTTCAATTTGTCGTTCTAGCTCTCGACGCCTCGTCTTTTCGCAGCCCTTCGACCCATCCTTTGGCTTGGTCTCCCTCGGTCTTCGGGAGACCCTGTGGTAGGTCGGAGACGTCCTGGGGTCGGAATTAACTGTCGAGTTAAGCCCGCCCCTTGCGTTTGAATGAACTCGACCCCGCCCAAGGAGTTCCCATTTCGTTGCACAACAGTCGAAGGAGTCGAGCGGACGTGCGTTGCTGTTGCCCAATGGTTTGCAAGAGCGCTTGAGACCGTCTGGAAGCATGCTAGGAAAGAACAGGAACCTTCCTACGGCGCGGGAACCCAGGGTCGCCGCGAAGACGTCTGGTGGCAAGCAGAACCAAGCTGCCACGAAATGGAAACCAAGAGGATATGATGGACGGACAGCTCCCGTATGCGAAAAAGAAAACAACGTGCCAGAGGGTGCAGGAGGAACAGAGATGGTCGACGGGAAAGAGAAGGTACACGGCGTTCCCGAGAAGCCGTACGAATCCCTTTCGAATGGCACGGCTGAACAACCGGACGGTGAAGAGCAGGAGATCCATCAAGAACTCGATGGGCCAACAGAAGGGCTGAAGAGACAGACAAGGATATCCTTCATGGGAAACAACATTGTGGAACAGTACAATGGGATCAAATGCCTGATGGGAGAGTGCCGAAGGCTCGCGAATCTTGTGAAAGAGCTCAAACAGGAGCAAAGAGATGCAGATAAAAGAATTCTACAAGCTCAGTTGGAAAGAGATGAAGCACTTGAGAAAGTTCAGAGAATTGAAGCAGTGCCTGATGACCAGCACATGGAACGTCTTGGTCAAGATGCTGATGATCTTTCCCAAAAGCTTGAAAATTTCAAGGAAAACTATGCAGAGTTTGAGCTGTGTACGAAAGCTGACATTGAGGAGCTGCACAATGAGAGCTTTCTTACCCCTGCAACAGGCTTAAGAGGGAAGCAGAATGCTTGGTCTGCCAAGGACAATTTCAAAAATCGCAAAGCCCTGCAAGAAACGACCAATGATGATAGGAACCGTGCCAAAGCCAGCACGTGCATGGCAGAAGAGAAGCAGATCACTTGGGCCTCCATGAGAGATGCAATGCAAGCCCTTCAGGATGAAAATGAGCTGTTATTGTCAAAGATCGAAGAAAAGACAGAGGAATGCAACGTCTTGGTTGAAGAGAATAAGGAGTATTCAGAACAAGTCCGTGCGCTAGCTGATGCACACGATTACAGCAAGGCTCTTGTCCAAGAAAATAAGGAGCTACTTCAGCAGGTGGAAAGCTTGGCTTCACAGTTATCAACAAGCCTTGCGGAAGATAATGGTTTGCAGAAAGAATTAATCCTTGTCAAAGAGGCCCTGATAAGCACCACAGCTGAAAAGAACGTCCTTGAGGATGAGTTTGCAGATTTGAAGGAAAGCATCAGTGCATTAATAGAACAAAGAAGAGCGTCTGAAGCGATCTATGAAAAGATGCTCTTAAAGTCTGAGAGCGACAAGGTAGAAGAAGTCAACTCGTTGCGGTCTCAACTTCAGCATGCTGAGGAAAGATGTGCTAGTATGCAGGAAGAACTCGCAACTGCGCTGGCAGAAAGTGGAAGTGATCAAGAAAAGATATGGAAGCTTGAAAAAGATTTGTCCAATTCCAAGCTTCAGGTCGACACTCTTACTGCCGAAGTACGAAGTTTGGAAGATGCTCAGACTGCAAAGTTGCAAGAGACAGCGCAAAAAGACATGGGATTTTCAGCATGCAGTGCAGCATGGGAGAAGCTCCTTGTTGAAAAAGATAAAGACATAGCAGCACTAAATGACACCGTTATAGAATTAGAAGCAAAGAATGAGGACCTTTTGAATGAATTAGAAGAAGCATATGCATTCATTGAAGGGCTAGAAGAGGGCGAGCAAGAGGCTCACAATAGCCTAATGGCAAGACTCCAAGCACTGGAATCAGACTCCTTCTCCCTGTCAGATGAATTGTATTCTGCTAGAGAGCAAGTTACTGAATTAGAACATGAGGTAACGAGGCTTAAGGGATGTGAAGATCGGGCAGCCTTTCTTGCTGAGCAACATGTGTTCTTGCAGGAGCAATTAGAAGATGAACTCAAATGTTCACAGAAAATGGAAAGAAGGATTCAAAGGTTACACAAGGTGTCCTGGTTTCTTCATTCCAAATTGGAAGAGAAGGACTCTATCATCGAGTTGCTGAGACATGAATATGAAAGTAGCACAAGCAAGCTGGGCAATGTTCATGGTGAGCTGGTTCGCGAGCTATCTGACGTGGCCGACGTAGCAAAAGCACTACAAGTTGAGCTCAGCCTAGCACAAAACAGAATTCAACAACTGGAAGAGGAAACCCCATTGCCGTCAGAACTCCATGGCCCTTCGAGTGAGTCCCTACTGTCCATCCAAGACCCAATGCATCATATGGTATCAGAACTGCTGCATGTGTCCGACATACTCACAATTTGCATCAGGACAGTTGTGGCTCATGGCCAGCAGGAGAGTGAGAAGCAAAGAGAGGAGGATGCCATGAAGGTATCGAATTTACTGAACCAACTTCAAAAGCTTGCCGAAAGATTGCAGGCAAACCTGCGTCAAAGCTGTAAATGCTCACCAAGTGTGATCAACGATGACGTTAGGAATATTCCAACAGATGACGAGACATTTGCTCGGACAGAAATGGGGAATGAACAAAATGCTCTGCAGGATTGCTCAAATGATGCCACCAATACAATCAATTCAGAGAGCAAGACGACAAGCACGGCCAATGATAGATGCATCCCAGATATAGAAGCAGCTGCTGCATATGACGATCTACAAAGAAACCTGGCAGATCTACAAAAACAACTGGCAGAGAAAGAAGACACAATTCAGCAACTACAAGAATCTGCATATGTACTCAGAAGCATAAACTGTGTAGGTGCGTGCGTGTTGTCAGAAATGCAGGAAAGAAACCAAGCACTAGGTCAAGAATTTGATGTCTGCCGTTCAGAAAAATCAAGGCTGGAGCAGGAAAATTTCATCTTGAAGTCCATTGCATTCGGTACTTCTGGAAGCGGCCAACGAGTAGAGAACATGGTGTCATCTTGTACAAATGCAACGGAGCACGACCGTTGGGCAGGTATGTACGCCGAAGAAAACGAGCGGCTCCTTCAGAGCTTAGAGCAGGCTTCCATGTAATTGCAATGATCCTTTTCTTCTCTTAAATGCCGGGCATCGACTAGCCCTAACCGTTAGGTCTAAGCACGGGCTTCGTCTGTTGGTATACATCCGAAGATTCGACGTTGGCAAACAAACCGAATGTACGCTAATATATTAGCATCGCTTGAAAAACGTAAATGCAGAGCGATAGTTGCCGGTTGCATGAAGAATTTCAATTCCCGTATATGAGACGATGAACATGAAGGTAAGAGATTGCCAAATCCGATTCTTCCATATCACACGATGTATCAAAAACTTGGCTCACTTGGGACTATGCATGATCGATACATTGTACTCGAAAATAAAAAGCAGAGAACTCTCCCACACATTCGTATTTGACCACAAAATGGTACCTGTGCCTCAAGCATGTGTAGGAATGGAACTACATATGGCCCACACACTTATCAACGCCTGCCATTTTGGGTCATGATGGCACTTCTTGTTACTCTACGTACATGATACCATTGGCTACCCTTGATCCAAGCTGGTATCGGAGGACAATGAGATGAGCATACTCGTACAAGTCCATGTTGTAGCTAGGTTGTCCTTCAACGTACTGTCCTATCGGTACCAAAATGGGAGGCTCCACAAGGACATTCACGTGGATGATTCCTAGGAAAATGCGGTGAGCACCACACGCATTCGCTTCACCATCCTTGCAACAAGTGATGCACATGTATTGCCAATTCATCATAGGATACGGAGCGTTGGCCGCCTCTGCTTCCCACTTTTGCAAGGATCGACATGTGAACCAACACTTCGTATTGATCTAAGAATTTAGTTCCCTTGCATATTTGCATCCCTCCACTCTTGTGTCACACACTCAAATAGCCGGCGTCGATAATCGTTACGTAACGATCAGCCGTAGTATTCAGAAACGAGACACAAGATGGTCTGCAAAACTTCATGCAAGCGGCAACAAAGCAACCACGTCAATTGTTCCGATGTTTCCGATTTGAGCAGTTGCACAAACTTGGAATCATGTAGGTTGCACCAATGCGTAAATCTCCTTTTGTCTTAGGCAACATTGGTGAAATTTGCGAAAACGAATCTCGTCACCATCGTCCGTGGAACAACAAGGAAACGTACCCCACATTCATCCAATTATTATCAACACTAGAAGCGGTACGATCTCGAGTGGTTTTGTCGCACGTTCATACAACGCAACAACACTTTCATGCATGTGGTTGCATTGTCTTGGGAGGCCACGGAAGCATTGCGTAGCGTCGGAGCTAGCGCATGGTTGTTGGCGTCGCACGTCGTTGTCTTGCAATCCTTCTTCGCCGTACGCCGCCTTCCGATGATTGCGTCGGCGTCGGGTTCTCCAATTGCCGCGCAAGGAACGTCTGTCGCACACTTCAATTGGGCCAAGGAAGTATCTTCCCCACGTCTTGTGTTGTGTCTCCTCCCAAGCACCGTTGCACGTCTCATCCCACGTCTTGCAACGCTGCTGCTCGTGCTTGTTCGCATCCTTCTTCGTGTGGCTGCGCTCGGCCACGCCTCACGTCTCACGTGGCACTTTGTGTCGTCCACCTCCGCTCTACGTTCCACGCTTGGCAAGACTGCGTGCGACACGTCCTTCGACACACGCGCACGTGCTCGTCCACGCCACAGCTCGTCGTGCGGATGCTGGGACGTGCGTTCAAAGCAGCTGCAGAACGCCTGCTGCCGGCAAGGACGTCCTCGAAGTGGGAAGAGCGCGGTGTGCTCACGCCGACGGAGTTCGTCGCTGCAGGAGACTTGCTGGTGCGCGCCTGTCCCACGTGGACGTGGGAAAGCGGCGATCCTGCGCGCAAGAAGAGCTACTTGCCGACGCAGAAGCAGTTCCTGCGGACGAGGAACGTGCCGTGCGTCCGACGCGCCGTGTCCGACGAAGATGGGATGGACACGTGCCAAGGCGAAGCAGACGGATTCGTGCAGCTGAACGTGACGCACGAAGCAGCCGTCGATGCGGACCTGCCGCTCGAAGATGGCAGCAGAGAGACGAAGGGACGTGCGGAAGAAAGGACGGATCAGGATAGCGAAGAGCTGCCGGATCTGGAAGATTACGACGCCGATGGGAACCTGCTGGAAGCGGTGGAGGAAGAAGTGGACGAGGCGCTGGCGGACGAGACGCACATCCTTCGCACACGCACGTACGACGTCTCCATCACCTACGACAAGTACTACGAAACACCGCGGGTGTGGCTGGTGGGCTATGACGAAGAACAGCGCCCACTCACCGAAGCTGAAGTGATGGAAGACGTCTCGGAAGCACACGCAGGACTCACCGTCTCGATGGAGCAACATCCACACTTGCCAACGCGCGCTGCATCCTTTCATCCATGCAAGCATGCACAGGTGATGAAACGGTTGTGTCGAACCACCCAGGGAGAAAACGATGCACCCATGCAGGCGGACCAGTACTTGTTCCTCTTCCTGAAGTTTATGGCCGTGGTGATGCCCACCATCGAATACGATTACACCGTAGCCGCACATGCACATGCCTAATAAACCTCATGCTCGTACAACCTTGGAAAGGATGGGAAGAAGCGTGACCTTAAAATGGTTGCTTGAGACGTTTTTGTCTTTTTCATGGACAGATGCTGGCCGCAGTAGCCATCTGCCGTAGAAGTGACGTTCCTGCAGCTGTCCACGTGTGCCCGATGAACATGATCACAAAGACCGTTCATGAGACGATTCCCCTTGCACGTCCCTCGCAGGAAAAACGGCAAAGCAGATGAGATTGATGGCACTTGGCGTGGGACGGGTTTCGTTCCTCTGCCCGTACGCGACCAGAATTTGCCAGCCAAAATTTTGCCATGTCCACACATTGCATCGTGGGGTAGCATCCGGTTGGTGTGAGAGGGTGGTTGTCAAGGAAGACACGGTGGAATAGGTTGTCTGCACGGTGTTTGCGTTTGAGAAGCGCGCATGCGACGGGGGCATTTCCATCGCAAGGCGGGTCCACATGCAACGTCTTGCGTTGGCACTCTTGCGCCTCAGGAAGCCGCTGTTTGTGCATTCGTTCGTTGCTTTGCTCTGCAACAGCTTTGTTTCTTCGCCTGTTTTCTACTCGTTTGAACCTGTCGCGAATTCCGCCACGAACGGGACGTTGCATCTTCGCTCGTTCCTTCCAGTGCTGCAGATCTGCATGCCTCCGATTTCACTCGACGGATTCTTCCTTGGGTGGACGACGATTCGTGCACGCACGTCGTCTTCCTCTTCTACGTTTTGCCGTTGCTTTCCGACACGTCGTTTCGTTCGTCTCGATTCTCTCGTCGCTGGTGCAGGTGCGCGTCGGCGGACGTGGACGTGCGGTAGAGCTTCTTCAAGGCGCGGTAGGCGTCCATGGCTTGTTGGAGATGCGTTGGATCAGCTTCCAAGACGTCTTGGAACCATCCTGTGGATCCTCGTGGATGGCCATGGACGTGCATGTCGTCCATGGAGACCGCCACCGCAGCACAAGCGACGGCTTCGTCGACGCACGTGGCGCACGCACGCGTGCGCATGGCGTCGTGCGCCGCGTTCCAGGAGCGTTCGGCGAGGGCTTCTCTCGCGTCCAAGGCTTGCAGCAGCGCCAGGACGTAGGCGTGCACGTGGCAGCGCGGCACGTGGAAGGACGTGGCCACGAGCACGGCGCGTTCGTCGTCGGCCAGCTGCGCCACGTCTCCTTCTTCCACGTCCAAGTGCGCGTGTTCTGCTTCGCCACGCCTCCTTTCGGCGCGGATCACGCATCGAAGCACGTCGCGTGCGCGTCGTGGCGTCTCGCAACGTTTCGTGCACAGCCACAACACGGCGCTCGCCGTGCGCACCGCGCCACGCCTTCGCACGTGCGCCGCGTGCAAGGCACGTTGGGCAGTCTGTTGCGCGGTGGCATGGACGGACGCGCCCAGTCGCAGCTGCAAGCACGCTCTCGCGATCAGCCACGACACGTGTCGACGCACATGGCGTGGACGCGTGGCTGCCATGCGACGGACATGTGGTTCCAACCGTGCAGGTGGGTGGAGAGGAAGATCGGACGATCGTGGAAGATGAGTGCTTTGCATGACCAAGATCATGACCCAGGAACAAGGAAAGCATCAAGACGACGAAACCAACGCACCAAAAAGGGACACAAAAAGCCTGTCTTACAACAGCAAATCCCGTGTTCCGCGCACCAGGGGGGGCTAGCCAGCGTACAAGAGAACCTCGCTCATGGATCATCCAAAAGTGCTTCTTTTTGTGAAAGCAGACCAACAAACACATGTAGAAACCTTGCTCCAAACAGTCCCAGACCTGCGGCCAACATCCTCCTTGCTACAGAAAGAGGACGTACGCACAGGCTCGATTCCACCAAACCAAGGATTCAGCTGCTCTCGATTTTTTCCCAACATATGATAACTACGCTTTTTTCCCAAAAATGACTTCCTATCCTGCTTCTTGCAACCAGCCAACGCACCTGATGGGGCTCATCTTTATTCCACATATATTTTTTTCTTTTTCTTGTTTTCTTGGATGGCCGTGATGCGATCAACCTCAGTTGTCGCCCACGCTTAGTGCTGCAAAGCCATCAGCAGCAGAGCTAGCCTGCTGCTGGGCCGCAGCCTGAAGCACTGCAACCGCTTCGGCAACCTTAGCCTGCAATGCATCGGGAGATTCAATCAAATGGAGCACTTCACTTTGGTCCATCTCCAGAAGCATACCTGTGACCTTGGCCGCAGACGTTGGCTCCACGGCCTCAACGAGAGGGTAAAGAGCCTCGCCAATAATCATACGCTGCTGCTCCGGAGGGGCTGCAGCAAGCTGGGCAGCCAGGGAGCCAGAGCCACCAGACTCAGCCGATGTGTCCGACTGCATGGGTGGGGCAGGGGCTTGCTGTGCATTACGCACATTAGGTCCGTAGCGGAGGTTCTGTCCACCCTGCTGACGGGCCTGCTGTCCGTTGTTGCGACGGCCGCGATTGCCGCCCCCTTGCCTCTGCTGCATCATTGGCATGAAGTACTGGGGAGCACCAGGCATGCCGGGACGAACACCTGGCATCATACCTGGGGCGCCACCAGGGTACATGGGCATCCCTGGCATCCCCGGCTGACCGTAGAACATCTGTCCGCCTGGGCCAGCTGGCATTCCAGGGTACATGGGCATCCCTGGCATCCCAGGTCCCTGGCGTGCAACAAACTGCTGAAGCAAACGTGCACGGCGCTCCTCTTTGCGCTGTGCAAGCGCAACGTAAAGAGGCTTGTTGCCAATCATCTTCCCGTTCATTTCAGTCACTGCGCGCGTTGCCTCTTCTGGGGAGCTGAAGGCAACGAACCCGCTTCCTCTACTATTTCCCTGGGGGTCGCGCATCACTTTGCAAGAGGTGATTGTTCCAAACTCCTTGAACATCTCGCGGATCTTCTCGTCATCCACGGTGTCGTCCAGGTTCTTCAGATACAAGTTCACGCCTTGCATTTTCTCCATCCTTTCTTTCCTCTCTTGCTCGAACTTTGAACGCAGGTTTGCTTCCCTTTCCGCCTTCTTCTGCGCCCTGCAAACAGTCAGAGTTTTCCCATGGTGCTCAGAGTTGTCCATCTCTTCCACAGCTTGGTGCGCGGATTCGGGCTCCTCAAAGTTCACGAAACCAAAGCACTTGCTTTTCCCTTCGTCGTCCCTCATGACAATGCAGGAAGTGATTGCGCCAAATTTGGAGAACATCTCCCTGAGCTGGTCATCGTCCACTTCCTCGTCCAGGTTCTTCACAAACACATTGCTGAACTTGACCGTGACATCCCGGTCCCGTTCCTGACGCTTCACAAAGTGTCCCACGAATACGGTCTTGTCGGCGATGGACATGCCGTTCACTTTCTCAATGGCCTCGTTGGCCGCCTCGTCGCTTTCGAATTGGACGAAACCGTATCCCTTGGATTGGCCTTGCGCGTCTGTCGCAATCTTGCAAGACAGGATGCGCCCAAACTGCGCAAATGTATCATGCAACGCTTTGTGGTCGATTTCCTTGTCCAGGTTCTTGATGAAGATGTTCCCGCTCCCGCTCTTGCGCGTGCTGGGATCCCTCTGCGAGAACATGATTCGGATGGGTTTACCATTCAGGCTGGTGAAGTTCAGCAATTCGATGGCCCTTCCTGCATCTTCTGGGTTGTTGAAGTTGACGTAGGCATATCCCAAGGAGCGTCTGGTGATGATGTCTCTGCACACGCGGATGGAGACGACCGGTCCGACTTGGGAGAAGAGCTCGAGGAGTTGCTGGTGGTTTCCGTCCGTTCATTCGTTGGCATCGGCACACGCACGCACAGGCGACACGGCGACGGGTCAGCTTTTTCTCACCCACGCACGTCGTTTCGCAGCCACGTCCTTGGACGTGGGATTCTCCGGTGGCTGGTTCGGCGTCTTCGACGTCTTCCTTTCCTCGTTCTGTTGGTTCTCGTGTGCCTTTTCGCCGTCGACTCACCGCTTCGGACACGTTCTGTTCCAGGTCTCCCACGTAGAGCGAGGTGATGGTGGGCGCTTGCGGTCCGTTGTTCGGCGCACCGTTCCCTTCGCTGGGGACGGCTTGGTTCGTGGTGGGATGGGTGTTGGTGGCGGCTTCGGTGGCCATTTTTTTTCGCTTCCGATTCCTCGTCCCCGGCCTCTCGGACCTCCGTGGCGCGGAGGAGGGTCTCTGCTCCGCCTGGGCGCTCTTTCGCTGGCACGGACGCGCCGCAACGTGCGTGCTGGTGCGCTTGTTTGACGTCGGTGGACGAAGCACGCTCTCCTTCCCACCACCGGCGGCGCACCTCGACCCACCGATCCACACCGGAGCTGGTGGCTGGGAGGCGCCGCCAGAGGGGATCCTCTGCGGGCGCGGTGGGAAGGCGGGGAAAAAGGAGGGGGGATGGAGGGAGGGAAGGAAGGGAGGTGGACGCGGCGCGTGGAGGAAGGGGCGGCTCTGCGTGGGAAGGACGGATGGGCGGCGAAGGAAAGGAAACGGATCGAGAGAAGGAGGGGTGAGAAGACGTGGACCGACGAGGAAGGGCCCGAACCGGTGCACCCCCGCGAAGCACGCCTCGATGCGTGGAGTCGAGGCGCACGTCGCCCCTCCTTCCACGGACAACACGAGCCCAGAAGGAACGTTCCCCGCCGAGGACGGTGGGCAGGCCAGTGCCGCAGCAGGTGCGGTACGAAGCCATGGATCGAAGGTGCTTTCGACGCACCGTCCTCTATCAAGCGATCGTGGATCCAAAGCCGCACCACCGACGGATCGGAGCACGACGATGTGCGACGAGCGAAAGCACGTCGAGACTGCAGGATCCGCAGTGGCGACCGTCCCGAGCACCCCTCGATCGCGGAGAAAGAACTCCCCTCGGCACGACGGACCGCGGACGGGGGTCGAGAGAGGACGCCTCCGAGATCCTCTGCGGTACACGATACGGTCGGAGAAGGGGAAGGGAAACGACCCGATCCTCCGCGTGGCTGGAAGCATGTCGCGCAGAGGATCGCGTCCGGGGACGTCGGTTCGTGCCCTGCCGGGATCCAGGAGGTGGCACAGGTCGACCAGGTGCACAGCTACTCACCACATTCGTCAACGTCACGACAGGAAACGCGACTGGTGCAGCACCGAACGAACGTGTCGAACGAAAGGAAAGGTCTCACGATGGTCCACGCCAGCCCGCTCCCGCGCAAGAATTGCGTGCGCAGAGGACAAGCTGGTCTGGGAAAAGGTAGAAGGACGAGTGCAGGTGCCATCGTTTCGGCAGGGAGTGCTTCCCCGAGCTTCGTGCCGGACATGCAGAAGCGAAAAACGATGAACAAGCTCCTCGCAGCCACCGTGGCCGTACCGTCCATTGCCGTCCTCGGACCGTACTTTTACGCGCTGGCGCCCAAAAAGTAAGTTGCACCGTGTCCGCTGCGAAACGTCAGGCAACAGAACGCAACCGAGTGGAGTGCCCGCCATGTCCAAGACACCAGCTGGTGCTGACCAATATGTGTGTCAAATCGTAGGGATGCATCTGCCGGCGGTGGCATCGTTGCCCGCGATGCAATTGGTAGCGAGGTCACGTCCAAAGGATGGTTGGCGGATCACAAGGCGGGTGATCACTCTCTAGTACAAGGGCTGAAGGTACGCTTCGAACGCAGCGGTTGTCTTTCCCCATAGTTGCATTGTCGCTGGGCACCGGTGCTGACGATGCATGGGACGTTCGAACGGTTTCAGGGGGATCCCACGTATTTGATTGTCCAGGAAGACAACACGTTGCAGAACTACGGCATCAACGCCATTTGCACACATCTTGGTTGTGTTGTCCCTTGGAACACTGCGGAGAACAAGTTCAAGTGTCCATGCCATGGCTCTCAGTATGACCCGGAGGGTACGGTGGTCCGTGGTCCTGCCCCGTTGTCACTTGCCTTGGCTCACGTGGAAGTCGGCGAAGATGACAAGGTCTCCTTGTTGGAATGGAAAGAGGAGGACTTCCGTTCCGGCCAAAAGCCATGGTGGGCTTAAATGCGTTCCCGCGATGCGTGGGTCAAGCGGATCAACTTTGTTCATGCGGTAAGTTTTGTGTGTTTTTCTCGGAGTGATTGGTACATTGTCGTTGGTATGTAATCGAACCATCGGATCCTACACATCCCTTCCCATCCCTCGCCGGCCTCGTTCCTCGTCTCGCATGCGGCGTCCTCTTGGAGGCATCCGTCCACCACGTGGATCTGTTGGACGTCGATCTACGTCGTGTGCTTGTTCGTGCGGCAGTCCTTCCAGCACAGACGGTGCAAGACCTTCGTGTCCAACACTCGTCGGTCTCTGGTGGTCTCACAGAGGTCTCTTTGGAGATCCCAACCCGCACCCGCATCGCACCCTTTTCCTCTCCCATCGATATCTTTCCTCCTCCTCTCGATCGCAAGCCCCCCTCCCATCGAGATCTTTTCGAGTCGGGTCGGGGGGCGCACGCCCCCCGGTCGCCGTCCCTCGGCACGAGCTGCTCTTGCCCTCCTTCCCCCTTCGACCTTCCCCTCCACGGCCCCACCTCTACCATGCCCCGCAGAGGAATCCGCCGAGGTGCTGGACGAGGTGGTCCGGACGATGGCGCTTGGACGACCATTGCGACGTCGCCATTGGCACGCGAAACAAGCGCCATGGAACTCGCCATGCCGGCATGGATGGCCGAGCACGTGCCGCAGAACCCGACCCTGCGAGCTGCAGTGGCCGTGGTGGTCCTCGGACTGCTCGCCTCGCTGCTGGTGACGCTGCTGGAGGGTGCCAAGAGCGGCGGGAAAAGACCGCCCACCGTGCGCACGCTGCCGCTCATCGGAGGCTTGCTGGAGTTCCTCAAGGTGAGTGGGAAGCGTGGACGAAGTTGACGTGACGTCATGGACGTGCGATGGAACGAACGGGACAGAGAAAGCAGTGGCTGACGGACATCCAAACGCTTCCACAGGGCCCGCTCCGCTTGATCGACTTGTCCTACAAAAAGTATGGAGAAGTGTACACCTTGAACTTGCTCCACAAGAGGATCACCTTCTTGATTGGACCACACGTGTCTGCCAATTTCTTCAAGGCCGACGACGAAAGCCTGAGCCAGAAAGAGGTGTACGAGTTCAACATTCCCACGTTCGGACGTGGGGTGGTGTTCGACGTGGACAACAAAGTGCGATTGGAGCAGTTTCGATTCTTCGCAGACTCGCTCAAATCCAACCGTTTGCGCATGTACGTAGGACAAATGGTCGAAGAAGCAGAAAAGTACTTTGAAGGATGGGGCGAAAGCGGCGAAGTCGATTTGCTGAAGGAGCTCTCGGACCTGATCATCATGACCGCTAGTCGCACGCTTTTGGGACGTGAAGTCCGCGAACACCTGTTTGGTAGGGTGTCTCTGCTCTTCCACGATTTGGACATGGGCATGCAGCCCATCAGCGTGATCAATCCCTGGTTGCCCATCCCTGCTCACAAGCGCAGGGACAAGGCGCGCGTGGAACTTGGCAAGATATTTGCAAAGGTGATCAGAGCTCGACGTGAATCTGGCGTGTCTGAGCCAGACGTGTTGCAAGCCTTCATCGATGCAAAGTACAAGAATGGAAGGGCACTGACAGACGAGGAGATCACTGGAATGCTCATTGCCGTCCTGTTTGCAGGCCAGCACACATCCTCCATCACGTCCACGTGGACGGGAATGCGTTTGATCTACAACAAGGAGAAGTGCATGCCTCCTGTATTGGAAGAGCAGAGGAAGATCCTGGCGAAGCACGGGGACAAGCTGGACTACGACATCCTCCAAGAGATGGATTGTCTCCACAGGAGTGTGAAGGAGGCTCTTCGCATGAACCCACCTCTGATCATGCTCATGCGTTACGTGCACAAGGCTTACGATGTCACCACAAGCACTGGAGAGACGTATCACATTCCCAAGGGCAACATTGTTTCGGTGTCTCCGACGTACGCCCACCGTTTGCCTCATGTGTTCAAGGATCCGGATGTGTATGATCCGGACCGTTTCGCCGCTCCTCGTGAGGAGGACAAGAAGATCCCCTTCAGCTACATTGGCTTTGGTGGCGGTCGTCACGGATGCATGGGAGAGACGTTTGCTTACCTTCAGATCAAGACCATCTGGTCGATCTTGTTGCGTAAGTTTGACTTTGAGTTTGCACAGGACCATTTCCCTGAGCCTGATTACGAGGCAATGGTGGTGGGTCCCAAGCCTCCTTGTCGTGTGCGGTACAAGAGGCGCGTCCTCACCCCTGCCGAATAACTGCAACGTCCCTTTTGGCCCAGTAAAGATCACATCCATCCGCCTCACGCTTCCCTTCTCTCTCTCTCTCCTCGCCTGGATGGACCCTCCGACCCTCCACCGTCTCGTGGCTCCGATGTTTACGTTCGAGTTAACCTCGAGGGGGTGGACCGAGTCGCACGTCGGTGGCGACGGTCCTCGGCGGCGCCACCACACGTGCGCATTGCGCCATCTCCACGTGCAGCTGCGGATTGCGACGTGGCAGAGGCGGTGGAAAGATGGCCAAACGGAACCAAAAGGTGGGTGGAAGGACGAGGAAGGAACGGAGGGTCGAACGACGACGTGGACAGGAGGCTGACGGACCACGATGGAACGGTGCAGGTGTCGGTTGGACAGAGCAAGAAACGTGGTCGCGTGGAAAGGAAGAAGGAAGACAGCGATGTGGAAGACGAAGAACTGCCCAGCGATCAGGAAGAGGAGGAAGTAGACGGAAGCGAAAGCCTCCCAGGAAGCGATAGCGAAGAAGAAAAGGAAACGGCAGAGGAGAAGAGAATCCGACTCGCCAAAGCCTACCTGTCGAGACTGAGACAAGAAGAGATGGAAGACGAATCCTCCGAAGACGATGAAAACGAAGACAAAATACATCGGGATTCCCTCGCAAATCGATTGCAGCAAGAAGCACTCGAATCGAAAGGGTACCAGCAAAGACAGCTGGCAGATAGCATAGCATTACCAGAAGGGCAAGTGGGAGAAGCACCGAAAGTACTCCGAGGACATGGAGCATCCGTCACGGCCGTTGCATTGTCGAACGATGAGAAATCCATTTACAGCTGCGCCAAAGATGGGGCGATGTTCCACTGGGACGTGGAAACTGGGAAAGGTACACGCTTTCCCAAACTTGGGGGTGCGGAGAAAAAGAACAAGGCCGACTGTCGTGTCCGGTGGCTGGCCAATGCCATTAGCTACGATGGCATGTTTCTAGCAACGGGGGGGAGCGACAAGAACGTGCACATATGGGATTTACGATCCATGCAACACATCGTGAAATTGTCTAGTCATCGTGCAGAAGTGACTGCACTTGCTTTCAGGGACGGAACGCACCAGCTCTTCTCTGCTTCAATGGACAGCACAGTCAAGATCTGGAGTATAGATACAGAACAGTACATTGACACCCTCTATGGGCATCAAGCCAAAGTCATGAGCATCGACTGCGGATACAAGGAGAGACCAGTGTCAGGAAGCACGGATCATACGTGCCGGCTCTGGAAAGTCCCCGAAGAATCGCAGTTGGTATTTAGAGGTGGCGGTGCTTCCATTGATGCTGTAGCGGTGTTCCGTGGTGGACAACAGTGGATATCGGGGGGAGATGACGGGCATTTATCCCTGTGGACAATGATGAGGAAGAAGCCTGTCGAAATTTTGCGTGACGTGCATGGAAAATCAGCTTCCTCTGCTGCCGGAGACGAATGTCGCGGATGGATCCATTCTCTTGCATGCGCCAGGGGGTCTGACCTAGCCGCATCTGGGTCAGGCAATGGTTTCATCCGTTTATGGGCCCAAAGGGAGCGTCATTTGGAAGCACTGGGATCCCTTCCTGTCAATGGTTTTGTCAACTCACTTTCCATTGCCCCTTCTGGAAGATTTGTGGTCTCTGGTATCGGGCAAGAGCCACGCTTGGGCCGTTGGTCCAAGATCGCGGGTGTTCGAAACGGCATCGTAATCCACCGTCTTCCATTGGTGGATCTTGAATAAAAGCTTCGTCCACCCCATTGTTGAGACCTGCGTTTGTCCCCCCATTTGCAGACGCCCGTGGATTTGCTGTCCACTGCGCATCAACGCGAACTGAACCAGCACGTGCACCTCCTTGTCTGGCCCAACCTTCCCCTTTCCCATGCTGCAGACGATCACACCCACGTGCAGGATTGCATCCTCATCCACCTCGTCTCTTCGCTTGCACCAGCTCCCTCCTCCAAGGAAGGTGTGAGCTGCATCCAGGACCACCACCAGTGGGTCCACCTGAAGGTCGTTCTTCAGTCGAGTTAAGTCCCAGGGTTAAGTGCAGGGTCACGTGGGTGTGGTGCCGACTCTCGATTCGTCACAACACCAAAGCACGCGCGTCGAGGCGACGAACGCACGCGCCATGGCCTCCGTGGCAGCTCGAACTGCGCTCCTTCCCGTGGCACACGGCACGGAAGAGATGGAGACGGCGGTGATGGCCGACGTCCTGCGACGTGCCGGTGCACGCGTCACCTTGGCAAGTGTGGAAGAAGGTCCCAGTCGTGTGGTGAAAGCTTCGCGTGGCTTGCGGATCCGAGCAGACGTGTCCCTCTCCGCCTCGGAATTGGAAAAAGAATACGATCTCATGGCGCTGCCAGGTGGCATGCCTGGAGCGGCGAGGCTTCGAGACTGTCAGCCGTTGGCTGAAGCCTTGAAAAGACAAGCCAACAGCGGAAAACTCACTGCTGCCATCTGTGCGGCACCAGCAGTGGTGCTGCGCAGTCATGGGATTTTGAACGGTAGAAAAGCTACTGCGCATCCAGGATTCTTGCACGAGCTGCAAGAGGACAGTACGGTGGGAGCAGCCACCGAAAATCGAGTGGAGGTGGATGGGAACCTCATCACAAGCCGCGGACCAGGCACTGCATACGAATTTGCACTGGCCATGACAGAAGCAACGATGGGAAAAGACGTGAGAGACAAGACTGCAACCCCTCTACTGCTTGCGCGTGAAATCGGTGGTGCTTCAGATGATGTTCCAATCACAGTTGTCTCTCCAGCACCACCCCCTCCTGTGAAGAAAGAGGGTGAAGAGATCAAGGTTTTACTCGCTGTGGGAGATGGAAGTGAAGACATGGAATCAGTGATCACCTATGACGTGCTTGTGCGCGGTGGGGCCTCCGTCACAATTGCATCGGTGATGGACAGCAAGGACATCACATGTGCGAATGGCCTGGGCATTGAAACAGATGGTCTCATCCAAGATTTTGAAGCCAATGAGTACGATCTGATTGTCCTTCCTGGGGGAATGCCTGGAGCGGAGCATCTCAGCAAGTGCGAGACCTTGATCGGCATGCTTAGGAAGCAGAAGGAATCAGGGAAACTGTATGCAGCTATCTGTGCATCTCCGGTCGTTGTGTTGGAGACAAATGGGCTGTTAGAAGGTAAGAAGGCCACTGCCTACCCTGCTTTTCAATCCAAGCTGAAGGATCCCAGTGTCGTCAAGTCTCGTGTTGTGATCGATGGAAATTGCATTACGAGCCAAGGCCCGGGGACTTCCTTTGACTTTGGATTGACACTTGTGGAATGTCTCTTTGGGAAAGCAAAGGCTGAGGAGATCAAAGGTCCCATGGTCATGTGGAATTGAACAAACGTTCTCTTTGGTCTTGGATAGACTGGTTGTGGATCCGTTGCTCTGGAAGTGATTTTGTTTCCTCCTCTGACATGACTCTGATGTATCCCACAAACTTGTAATTGTGCTGTTCGTGTTATCCAAACCACGTTCAGGTGTACTCCTCTACGCTTCGTTGACTCCAACCTTCCCGCTTCTGCGACGATTCCTGGTGTCATGCATGGATTTGGCCTGTTCCATCTCGACACCAGTGCACCACGAGCTTCGAGATGGTTGTGGCCTCCACATCCGTCTCGACCCTTCACCGTTCTCGTCCGTATCCGTACAGGATTCGGAGGACCGACGGTTGGGATTTCTCGTGTCGACTCGAGTCCACGTGGCCATGGACGGCGGAGGGGCGGGTGCCAGCGAGGACAAAAGCGAAGGATGGGGCGAGATGATGGATGCAGCATGGAGGAGGGTGGTGGAGAAGGGAAAGACGCTTCGCAGCTGGAACTCCATCCCTGGTGGAAAGAGCATGCGTTGGCCATCTTGGAGAGCACCGGAAGGATCCCAAACGGAAGGAGAAGAAGAACAAAAGAAAGATAATGAAAAAGAGATTTCCGAACTGATGGGGTTCCTGAAAGCACTGCAGTTGGAGGAGTACGCTGAGGTGCTGTTGGAGAATGGGCTGTACATCGAGCAGCTGCGTACAACAACGGAAAGGGACTTGAAAAAGCTAGGAATACCGCTTGGACCTAGGAGGAAGATTTGCAGCACCATTGCCAAAAATCCACAGTGGAGTGGCTTCCAAGTCAATTAACATTACAAAAATGAAATGAGAGAGGCATGTGCCAATTCCATCACCTGAACTCAGAGCTCAACGAGGACCAACCGAAGAAGGCCTGACGACTTCTAGGGAACGTCTTACCACTTCATAGACTGCAATGAAGGCACAGGTAAACAATATTGTTTCCTGGAGGTCTTCTGGTCGGTGTGGTTTAGCCTTCTTCGAAAGCTTCCCTGTGGAAAAACCGTAGGTCTTTGCGTATTGTGTAAGAACGGGGCTGTCTGCATCCACGACATCAAGATAACGACGGTCAAACTTCCTATTCCACCAATCTTTGGTACTTCCCTTTGAGAAATCATACTTGTAGAGGTCTGCTTTGATATAGCGTGGTGGTGCATCAGCAAACGGTCCCTCTGGATTCAGCAGATCTTTTACTGCTTTGGAGTTGTGCAACAGCTTATAAACCAGGTTTATGAACCACGGGTGTTCTTCAGCTGAACCTAAGGCTGCAAACCACATCTGCCAATCCAGACGCGGTTGGTGTGGAGCTACTATGGTGGGAACCCATGAGACATTGCCTGGTTTATGTCTAAAATCAAATTCTTCCCAGTTCTCCCCGTCGTCACTTCCTAGCAATATAATTTCAGGTCGCTCAACAATTTGACCGTTACCTCTATCCCCCATACCTGTCATGCGCCCGAAAAGACCATACCCTGATGTGATGTGATAGGGAGAGAGTGCACCATACACTTCAGCCGCATACCTTCCAGCGGGATTCCTCAACAAGCTACGGTCCAAGGATAAGAGGGCAGTACAACTGGCAGCAAAGTATATCAAGCCCCCAACTACCACCAAAAAACTTTTAGCTGATGCGCGGAATTTTGAGGAAACAAAACTCCTTCTTGATGCAGACTTCACGTCTAATATACCACATGCCACTATGTATAGCAATCCAACCAAGCTGGATGCTAGAAGAACGGGTTTCATCTGGATGCTTACTCTTGCTGGGTTTGTGTCAAGTGCGATGGATGTCCCAGACGAGCGCTTGGCGAATGAAAGGGGTAGAATCCAGTGCGCCCCACCAGCGACCAGGGCAAGACCAAGCAAGAAGTTGAGGAAACGCAAGACCCTCCAGAGCTTCGACATTGAGGGACTTGCATTTTTCTGGTTTCCATTCGGGTCTACCAGCAACACACACAGCCCAAGTGTTAGCAGATTGAAGAAATTATAGTTGCCTGTCAACATGATGGCTATTTGCAAGAAAACTTGCAGGTAGAAGCCTGTCCAACGGTGAATCTGGAAAGGAGAGAGAATGAGAGCAGTGGCAGGAATTTCAATGGCCAGTGTAGACCAAACGCTCAGCTTCAGCAAGTTCTCAGGGAGTTTGCTTACCCACCATGCCAGAGGGGTCGGTAGGCACTGTGTTGCGAAGTGATAGCTTAAAGCCGTGAGTTTGTACCAGGATGGACAGCCAGACTGTAACTTCACAATGCCAGACATCAGCATTAGTTTGAAAAGCGTGAAGCGGAGCAACTGCCTTGCTGTCCTCGGTGCATAGCCTGAGAAGGGCTGACTGCCCATTGGACATGCAAGCCAGATGGCAAGGAACCCAACTTCAAGTAGAAGCGTGTCCCATTGGAATTGCATAAATGTTGAACCAATTGACACAAGTGATAAGTAGCATGCCCAGAGCGTCCCGTAGATCCAGCCACTGCCTCCGTTGCGAACCGCGTGGAGGGAGAGCAACATGCCCGCCCCACACAACAGTTTCATACCCAGCAGCACGTCCAGGTTGAAGTACACAGCAAACCAAAGGAGGGATGGCGCGCTCCCAAAGGCTTGGATCCATTCCCAAAGTCCTGCCTTGTTGGCAATTCGTGCACGCAGATTGGTTTCTGCAGGTGCCAGTCCATCCCTTCCAAAGAGTCCTTCCAGCTGTACGAATAGCGAGGTGAATGCGCAGAACCACACAAAAGCCAGCAACGTGAGAAACAAATCCCTGGGTCTATCTTTTCTGTCGTCAACCGTCTCCTCTTTCGTTTTGGGCTTCATGTGCTCCAGTTTCGGGACGGTTTCTCTCGGAGCAGGCAGGATCTCTTCATCGGCCCGTTGGACTGTCGCATCCTTCGTTTTGACCTCCGACGGTTTGGCTTTCGATGCTTCACGGTAGACAAACCTCGTGTCTGTCTCCAGGCTTCGCACCATGCCTTCTCACAGCCTGAAGCGGACCTGCAAAGCCGCGTGCGACAGCCACGCCTTGCCGCCTGAGTCGAGGTGACACGACCGAAAGTGAGCGTTTGAATCGGACACGTCTCCGGTTGATCCGGGTCAAACTCGGATCTCCTCCCTTTCAAGAAGTCGAGTTGAAACCGAGGAGAACCCAGGGAGAAAGGGAGACGAAACAGGGTGGAAGTCAACCAGAGGTTGCTGGAGAGAAAAAAGCAACAAGGCGAAAAATCCGTGTTGGAAGCGTGGAGAAAGCACACGAGTGACGGAAACCGTTTTGGATCAACGCCGATGAACGCGTCGAACCATGGCGAGCACACGTTGCCGCGTGCAAATCGAAGGGGTAGGCAAACGACCGGGCATCGTGGTTCGTATGTCCAAGGTTGAAAAGGTAGGGGATAAAAGCCCCGTCCCTCTGTCTTGTAGAATCGAAGGCGAATATCTCCTACGTTGCAAAACATTCAAAAAGCAAGCCTGCCCTTCTTTGCGTCACAAATATACCGCTCTCGTTCGACCTCTCAAGCCAATCGAATTCGATTCTTGGTGAGTTGTAAGGTTCTTCATGCGCAAGATCTTCATTTGCTTTCTTTGACCAACTTGTAGCAGGAACCCAAGCCAAGGACAATGTATCAAGTCTAGGCAAGATTCCGTCTTCGGGTTTCCTCTTCCGTACTTCGAAGTCAAGTCCATGTGGTGGAGGGTTTTTGATTGATATGATCCGTCCTAGGACGAAGATAGCAAGAGAGCATGTGTCGTTGCCCTAGATTGGACGTAACCTAACGACTAGACACACTCATTTCCTCCTAGCTCTTGTTTGAAACGTTCTTCTTTTCAACCCGTGTCATGATATTCTTCGCGGACCCACTTTCCTTATCGTATAGGTCGCGTCAACGATCGCATATTTGTGCATTCTCGTCCAAGAGCAATTATTCGTAAGGTTAAATGGACTAATTGGAGAGATGCTTGAATGGTCAATGCAAAGATATTTCTTGCATTTCGAATGCTTCACAACCGGTAATGTACCTTGTTGGTTGTTGTCTCTCTTGCATGGAGAAGAAGAAAATAAAACCGATGCTTTAATTTTGTTGTCTACCTATTTTCCCACGAGTTCGGTCTATGATTTCTTGGATGAACCATTGCCGATGAAGCGAAATTCACTGTCCAACATACAATGACAACATGGTTAACGAAAATCACGCAAGAAGCGAAAAGCACTACTATAAGGAGATTTTGACATACCAAAAAGGTAGACAATGACAAAGATGGAGTGCCTTAGATTGCACGTATCAAAGAGCAATGGCGAAATCTTGCAACTTGAAGCGATGGACATGAAGTTCCGGGAGGAGACACACATCATTAAAATCTCACCCGTTGCCCACAAACATTGCCACAAATTTGAAGTGGGAATCCATCGGTGTTTGTAGTTCCACATGATGATGAGTGGTGGGCAAAAATATCTTCTTGTGAAAATCATGAAAAAGGGCAACAAGAAACAGGTGCTCGCTTCTTACAACTTCAATTGAAATGTGATCAAACCTAATTGTTTACTTGTAAAAGCACTTTGCAAGTCCTGGCTTCATGTACTTTTGACTACATATGATCGAGTCTAGTGCAGCATACAAGCAACGCATGTCGAATCCTAGTGTAACAGCAATAACTCTGTTATACAACTTGCATCATGAAACTTTGAGTTGATAATATCCAGAAATATTGAGCGCATATACATCTGGCACACTCAAAAGTTGGGGACACCCTTCGATCCACGGCCACACTGGGTCATGAAGATCAGGAAGGCGCCCATCATGAAACCAACCAAGCCAAATACCAAGCCAGCAATGGCTATGTCCTTGGCATTGCCACTGCCCTGGCTCTGCTCGTCCATCATGACTTCCAGCTCGCGTACAGCACGCATGATGTTCTGCTGAAGGAGACCAGATGCCACGCAATCATCGACCATGCTTCCATTGTGAATACCCTCACAAGCATCAGGGAAGCTCACATCCAGCAAGACCAAGTCATTGGGGTTGGGTTGACCAGGCTCAAACCTCCAGGTAAAGGCATCCCGCTCGTTGGTCTCATACTTGAAAGCATCACCCCACATGGTCTCACACAAGTCTTTTCCATTGGCATAAATTGCACCAATAGTTTGGCATTGTGTGTCTTCGTCGCAATCAAAGAAAGTGCGCGAATCCGATGTGCAGAAGAGGTCATTCTTGCAAGCCTCATAAAACGCATCACAGTAGGAGGCTTTCACAGGTGCTTGATGCATCTCCCAAGCATTTCCACCTTCGCAAGTTGGATGCCTACGGAACCTCCCTGCGTTCACATCACATTCGTAAAAGCAGCCCTCATCAAAAAAATACTGGGCACAGCGATCGGACATTCCACCACATCTGTGAAGCACAGGAGGACCCGGTTAGCGTTTAAATTCATGTTGAGCTAACCTTGGTCAACATTTCAAGCATACCTTTCTACAAAGTTGAAGTCAGGACCATAGATTACGTTCAAGCTGAAGGAAGGAGACAATATCATGTTAGTATAGGAAGCGCACAAAGTTGCTCCTCCAGCCCATGCCCTCACAAGCCCATCTTGTCTCGCATAAAGAGGGAGGAAACCCTCCCAATCTTGTGCTCCATTCAAAGTTGCCGCGATGCGCAGCGTAGCAACCCCGATTCCGCGTCTCTGAAATGCCCTTTGTTGGTTCAAACAATCATTCCCCCATCCCACGCTACATGGTTGAAATACTTAGGGACAGCTCGATAGTACATCAGCTGCACTGGTACAGCTGCACTGTGTTTGGACATGTGTTGCGTATCTCTTTCATAAAAGGAAAGATGTTTGTGGCCTAATCCAATGCTCTTCCAGCTGCATATTTTCTGAATGAAAGGAACATTCGCTGACAAAGCCCTTGTGCACGCAGTTTGAGGCTGCCGATGACTCGTCCCTTTCGTTTCGATTCCTGAGGTCGCAGAATCACTTACTTGTTGGCAACCTCTGCGGTGCAGCAGCTAGCATCCTTGTACTGTGAGCAGTGGGAGCCTGGAAGGAAGTTGGTTGGCGTGGCCGTTTCTTTGGTTGCGCTCGTGACCACTTCCGAGTACTGGCTGTGGTCGTTGAAGATGTGGCAGGTGTTACATCCCACGGCATCTGCAGACCTACTCCAGAAGGCCAGCACGGCAGCAGCGAGCGCTGCGGTTCCTGTCGTGCGCATGTTGGCGGCGTGGCAGTCGTTTCGAGACGATATGAGACCAACCGTCGACGGTGGGTGTCCAGGACCCCACCCCGTTTGAATTACTCTTGTATCCAAGGATCGGGGCTGGTGTACAAAGGATGCACAACGGGGCGTCCCTGGGTCCAACGTCAGCCGATCCTCCACCCGAAAGCGGTTGGGTGGGGCGGATGGGACGGGGAATCGCGGTAACGACACCAACTGGACGGGTGTGGCGAGGATAACGGGACGCGGTGGAGGAGTGGGGGGGGATTCGTGACCAAGGCAGGCCATGACGTGTCGGAAGGGATCCAGGCAATCGCAGAGGAACGGTTTCCAGTCGATTCCAACCATTTGCGAGGCAATGGACATCTGTTTGAACTCCCAGAGACAACCAGATGGATCACTTGGATAACGCAGGTCTGGTCCATGTTGGTCCTGCTTCGTAGGGAGTTGGTCCCACCGCAAAGATTGCATCGGCTGAAGGCTCTGCAATCTCTGAACCAAGATCCCAGCAAGTGCAGGGTAACATACTTTTGTCTTGAGAAAGGTGCACGATTTCACCTCCTTAGGAATACGCCACGAGAATTCAGAAAGGACAGTATTATGCTCCGACTATTTGCCATGCTGATGCTTACCCAACAATGATAGGGACCGTCACCATCCTTTACAGTATTTCAACCTGTAACGACCGGTCGTAGAATGTGACTGGCACATCCGCTCTTGTTCCGAGGTCAGAGGTAACCTGGTACACTTCACAAGACGAAAGCTTTGAGAAGATGGCAGTTGGACATGCAAGTAGCTTGCACATCCAATGCACTTTTGCTACATTTTACGCGTGTCAGTATGATCATCGTATCACGAGAATGGAATTTTCACCAAATTAAAAGTGGAAGGCAATCTTCAAGGGGAATGGAAGAACCGAGACTAGGAGAGAACATCAATGGAAATGATTCTTTCATACTGGTTGCAAGAAGGCTTGAGGCAACCATGTAAACAGGCAGCACGGGCTGCTCTCAGTGAACAGAATCAAAAGTTGGGAACACTCTTCGATCCACGACCACACTGGGTCATGAAGATCAGAAAGGCGCCCATCATGAAACCAACCAAGCCAAATACCAAGCCAGCAATGGCTATGTCCTTGGCATTGCCACTGCCCTGGCTCTGCTCATCCATCATGACTTCCAGCTCACGTACAGCACGCATGATGTTCTGTTGAAGAAGACCAGATGCCACGCAATCATCGACCATGCTTCCATTGTGAATACCCTCACAAGCATCAGGGAAGCTCACATCCAGCAAGACCAAGTCATTGGGGTTGGGTTGACCAGGCTCAAAGTGAAAGGTGAAGGCATCCCGCTCGTTGGTCTCGTACTTGAATGCATCACCCCAAATTGTCTCGCAAAGATCCTTACCATCTGCATATATCTCACCGATGCGTTTGCAGTCGGTATCAGGGTCACACTCACCAAAGGCAGAACGGTCGTCTGAATGGCAGTACGGATCATCCTTGCAAGCCTCGTAGAATGAATCGCAGTAGGAGGCTTTCACAGGAGCATGATACATCTCCCATGCATTCTCTTCACAATTAGCGTGTCTGCGGAACCTTCCTGCATTCACGTCGCATTCATAGAAGCAGCCTTCATCAAAGAAGTACTGAGCACAGCGATTGGACATTCCGCCACACCTTATACACCACAGCAGAAACAGCCCAAACAGAAAGTCAGACAAGGGAACGCAGTCTAGCAAGCACAGTCAGTGTAACGTACCTGTCCTTCCAATTGTACTTTTCACCATAGAGCAAGTTCAAACTGCATCAGGTTGCAAAGTTCGCGTTTAGCAAATAATCCACAAGGGCTGCCAAAGGTTTTTGTTGTTCTGGACCATCTCTGCCATGACCAAGAATCCTGCCTACAGTTTCCTTGACCATGGAATCGGTTTCAACCTGAACAGAGAGCAATCAAGACAACTTCCCGACGCGCGCATTATCGCGTTCCGGTGAAGGAGGGTATAATCTCAGCACAAGCTTGCTTGGAAGCAAACAGGGCACCCCTAGCTGTCCTTTCTCGGTTAGCTTCCGCATTGCACCGCAGGAGTCTCCTTGAAGGTGTCAAGCATGGGGGTGTGTCGGGAAGACGGCACGAATATGCATGGAAGACTGCATGGAACTAAATCCCGTGCGCGTCGAAGCGTTTCGTTGCGTTTGTTTGGAAGGGCTCACACGCGTGGCCAGGATCGTTGGAACGCTCCGTACGCTCGACTCGCGTGTCGTAACCCTCATTCGTTCGCCAATTTCTCCCACGTCGTTTCGTTTCGCACTTACTTGTTGGCCACTTCCACAGTGCAGCAGCTGGCCGATTTGTACTGCGAACAATGAGAGCCAGAGGGGAAGTCTGTTGGCGTGGCGGTTTCTTTGGTGGTCCCGAACCCACCTTGACCATAATCTCCGTAATCGTTGTTCAAGTGGCACGTGTTGCAGCCCACGGCTCCTGCAGATCCTCCCAGGAGTGCGAGCAAGGCGGCGGAGAGCGCGAAAGCGGACGTGTCGTGCAGCATGGCGTCGGCGGCGCACTGGCGGTTGTGGATCGAACTTCGCAACCCCAGTTTACAACTGAACGGCACAATGGTGAATCCACCGGGTGGATTGTCCCAATCGATTGGACACGTGGCCCGGTTCAATTGGACCATCGAACCGGGGTACCGTACCATCCAAAAAATGAAACGGATGTGGAGGCGACATCCGTCCAACGGCTCTCTGGCATTCAGGGAGAATGAGAGAGTTCCATCGGTTCGAAGAACGGTTGTGGCTCGTAAAGGAACGTGCTCATCCGGTGGATTGGAGAGTACATCCATCGTTCGGTGGGTGGTGGGGAGGTTGCACGTGTGGGAGCACCATGCACGCCAAGCACACGCGGATAGCTTGTCCTCGAAATTCGATCCAAAGCGAAAGGCGCAACCCGATGGATTCGACACGTGAGCAATGCGGACAAAGGTTGGTGAACCGCGTTTGTGAACTAGGAAAACGAATGAGGAGCCCACTCCATTTCCACTCGAATCCTTCCATTTACAATGATAAAGAGCATGCACACGAGAACACAAGCTTCCATGCTCGGGCAGTCGTCGTTCGAAGTGGTTGAGTCGTTGTTTATCTACATGTGAGATAGAAATCGAACGTAACCAAGGGAATCATCTTTGAAATTCCTTGTGAATGTGGAGAAAAGCATGGATTGCTTTGCCATTGCAACATGTGGCGCATCAACTATCTTTCTCCGATCAATCTCATGATCGAGAGTCGGGCCTTCGTCTTGCATCGAATTTGAAGAAGTTCAAGCTAAAAGATTCTTCATGTGGATAAGTTTGTCTACATCCCGATTCCTATTTTCACTTTGCTTGGCAAGCATCAAACAATGGAAAAAGTCCCACAAGCCTGGCTGGTGCAAGTGTGATTGTCACCCGTCCTTTTCCTTTCGGGCGTAACGATGTGACGTTTCCAGACAAGGCAAAGCTTCGCGCAAGGGCAATGTACGAGCTTGTGGAAACGAGGTTGAATGCAGTATCCATAGATTTCTCCCCCTCGCGACCATTCCATTGGACGTGCTGCTTGTTGGAGAGATCGCACATGACCAACGCCAACAAGAATTGCACCGTTCCTTCTTGCCATTGCGGCGTCGCGCGCATCGTTGCGCCCTCTTGCATACTTGCCATCATCGAGCTTTCACACCTTGTTGAAGGCGGGGTTGATCCATCGCTGTTGTGAACACGGCCTCGTCGTCCTCGTGCAGAACTTTTCCAAGTGGATCGTTCCAACCATTTTGCAGTTGTGGACGAGGTGCGAGGCGATTTGCGAAGCCACAGGCGCGTCGCTTTCGTTCGACGCAAGCGCAGCTGTGGGCAGGACCATGCGCGTTTTCGAGGCAGCCGCACGGACCACGCGTGGACATCCGACGTCGTTGAGGCGCACGTCTCGGACGACGTGCCGGTCTGCACGTTCCAAGCCAGAGAGGAGGCAAGCAGTCACGCCGGCGGGCAGCGTGGACGTGAGACGAAGACGTGCGCGAAAGAGCGATGCGCACGTCAAAGTCGACGTTGAAGGGTGCTTGGAAGCGGCGACGTTGCTTGCCTTTGTGGCCGCGCCACCAGCTCTGGCGCTTTCGGAGACGCAATCCGACTTCGTGACGAACACGGCGGGATTGGCGTTCACTTTGGGCGTCACGTTCCTCCTGTTCCGGCTGCTGCGCAAACGAGGCACAGACGCGGTCCAGAAAAAGGTGCGGTCTTCGGACACGAGCAGCAGCAGCGAGGAATTGCCCGTCGACGAGGATTACGTCTTGCCGGATCCGTTCCAGACCTTCATCGGAGCGTTGCAAGCGGGAGGCATCGCGGTAGCGATGTGGTATTTTACCACGAATGTAGATGGATACTTGTCTGGAAGACCTCTTCCGAGTGGATACACAGCCAGGAACATCACCGTGACGATCAAGACGATTGTATTGGGACTCTGCTACTTGGGAACGTTTGTATTTGGGGCCAATTCCGTGGGTTTGTTGGGGCTTACCTTCCAGGTGCTCCTGCAACCGAATAAAGTGATGGAAGAAGAGATGGAATCCAGAAGAGAGATGCGGAGGCGGAGGAAGAAGCGGAAGGAGCTGGAGCTCCTGGATCGGGAGTTGAAAGCTGCAGAAGCCTTGTTGCAGCGGGTGGGCGAGAAGGACAAGGACAAAACGGCCGATGCTTCTCCCAAGCAGGCTGGAGCGATGTCTCCCACATCCAGCCAAGGCGGGAAAGGTTTCTTGAACTTGAGCCGTTCGTCCTCCATGGATGACCTCACCTTGGATTTGGATCATCGTCCAGGGAAGGATCCTTCCACGGACCAAGACGATTGAATGCCATCTCTCTCTCCTCTCTTCCACGCACCGCTACATCTCCACGTTGCAGGAACACATGGTGGCACGTGCCGCCTCGCCATGGCTGCTTGCAATCCTGGCTTCTGATTGGTGGGACCACGCCACCACCCCACCTCTTCCATCGAAACCGTGCCACCCTTCCCTTTCAGACCCGAACCGCGCTCCCAATCGAACCCGAAACGATTCGGGTTCGAAAGGGAGATCGAACCGGTCTAGGTCCGAACCTAGTCGTGGCATCCCTCGACGACGAAGCGCACGTCGGGACGCGTCGCACGTGCAAGCGCGCGCTTTCTTCGAAGCAGAGGAGGGACGACGAAGCGTCTGGGATCCCATGGCGACCTTCGGTTGGAAAGGCGCCGTCGTGGCCGCCTTTTGGATCCTCGCGCGGCCCGCGTGGTGCCTGTACGGCGGCGGATCCAAGGTGATCTCGCTCACCACCAGCAACTTCGCCAAAGAAACGCGCGGACCTGCACCGGTGCTCGTGGAGTTCTATGCGCCGTACGTGCTGCGAAGGAGACGAGAGAGCAACCCGCGATGCATCGGACGCTGACCGCTTCGACGCGCGCGAAAATCGATGCCACAGGTGGTGCGGACACTGCAAAGCACTGCAACCAGAGTACGAGAAAGCAGCCAGAGCGTTGGAAGGCATCGCCAAAGTTGCAGCAGTGGATTGCGATGCACACGGGACGCTGGCGCAGCAGCATGGAGTGCAAGGATTCCCCACCATCAAAATGTTCTCGGTCGACGCCAAAGGGAAGCAACAAGTGTCGGATTACAACGGAGGAAGAACAGCCGATGCTCTGGTGGATTACGTGCTGACGAGCTTGAAGAAGCAAGCCAAGGCGAAGCTAGGAAAGGGAACTTCCTCCGGTAAAGGTGGATCCTCGTCTGGCGGAGGGTTCTATCCGGCATCAAGCGATGTGGTGACGCTGTCCGATGACGATTTTGAAGAGCAGGTCATCCAAGACGACAATGTCTGGTTTGTGGAGTTCTTTGCGCCTTGGTGCGGACATTGCAAGGCCTTGAAGTCAGACTGGATGGCCGCTGCCCGACAATTGAAAGATAAGGTCAAGGTTGGGGCAGTGGATTGCACGGGCCCGGGACAGGCTGTGTGCCAGAAGTACGGGGTGCAAGGGTTCCCCACGCTGAAGCTCTTCAATAAGGGGGCGAAATCCAGTCCGATTGATTATCAAGGTGGAAGGGACCAAGCTTCCATTTCAGAATTTGCACTTCAATTTTGGGTCGACACTTCTGGTCCACCAGAGGTGCATGAGCTCACTGACCACCAAGTTTTTGTGGACCATTGCCTGGGCAAGGAAGGGAAAGCAAAGGTTTCCAAATGTTTCATTGCCTTTTTGCCAGATATTCTTGACACTGGTGCCAGCGGTCGCAACGAATATATCAAGACACTTCAAGATGCAGCTGCCAAGTACAAGTCTAGGTCCTATGCCTTCTTCTGGACTGCAGCAGGAGTGCAAAACAAACTGCAAACAGCCGTGGAGGTGGGCGGATATGGATACCCTGCCTTTATTGCCTATGCCCCAAAGCAAAACATGTTCGCAACGCACAAGGGTAGTGTGTCGGCCAACGGGCTCGATCCATTTTTCGAGCTCCCGTCTGGCTTTGTAGAAGTGAAAGGCGCTTTCCCTGTGCTTGACACTGTGGCTGCTTGGGATGGTCTAGATGGAGAGCTCCCCGAGGATGAGTTTGATTTGGATGAGTTGTTGCGTGAAGACTAGGAACAACTCAATAAATTTGCACATTTATTTTGAGTCCATCCTTCTCCTGATCCTGCTGCATGGAATATTCTGTGTGCATCTTCAGCTGGACGGCAAGTCGCTGCAAGATTCTCAACGGTGTTTTGGTTGGATCGACCTCCCTTTCCAATATTTATTCGGCATGGACCGTCTTTGAGCAAACATTGCTGCGGATCCAGTTGCATGTTCTTGTGTTCTGACCCTTTGACAAGACCAACTCGCAAGGCACATGCAGTCCTCTGTCGCAACGCGTCGTTAAAATAAAGGCCGGATTGCTGCACGGGGGTTTTGCTGTTGCCATACGATGATTCTTCATTTGACAAATGGCGCAACATGCTATTCCACGGGCGATTCTGCACTGGAAATCATATCGAACATTTGGCGCGGGCAAAAACGTACGCGCCATCCCTGTAAAACGAGGAGTTTAGAAATTTGGGCCGCTGGTGCGCAGCTACTGCACGAATCTGACTACAGCAAGGGTGAACAGATGGAACAAGAGTCTAGCATTTGTCGTAGTTTGATAACCAGCCTGCAAGAGCGATATGTGTGAGAATACAGTGGGGACCTGCAGAAGTTTGGTTGTCAATAATAGAGCACGAGGCAAATGGACTAAGGTCCTTCAGCAGTCGTCTCTGCATCCAAAGCTTGTGAAAGCTACATCAGTGGAGGTTACATACGATCTGTGCGCAAGACTTGGACACGATCCACTGACTTGCTGATTTAGCCCGTCGTAATACTCCTGATTTTCCAGCTACTTTCCCCCTACTGTCCATTCTACCTAGCGTGTCACCTTGCATGGAACGAAGAGCGTCTGCGCCAGTTTGCATCTGCGATTCACTTTGTTCTAACCCAGCATCAATTGGCCCTTCCATGTTTCGTTTCAATCGTCGTGCATGTGCTGTTGCCATCTCATCCTTGCATCCCACCATTTAGCTGGGAGGCATCGAAGCATCGGTGTTCGGACTGCAGTGTCGCTGGACCACCGTCCACTGCACTGCACCAAGCCATGTCTGCGCGGACGATGGCAGGCGCACAGAAACAGAGCTGGAAAGCCGTCCATCGATGGGTTCGACGTGCGTTTGGCAATCCACCTGCATTCGTGCGCAGGCGCGTGGTGGTGTCTGGCCTTGGATTGGTGACGCCACTAGGCGTGGGCGTGTCGCACGTGTGGGAGAAGATTTTACGTGGCGAATGTGGCATACGAAAGCTGCAAGCCGAAGAATTCCCTGGACAAGAAGCATGCTTCGAAAAGCTGCCTTCGAAAGTGGCGGGATGCGTGCCGAGAGGCGTGGAAGCTGGCGCATTCGACGACACGAAGTGGTACGATTCGCGCAGCCAAGCTTCGTTCATCGGATACGCGCTAGCAGCCGCACACGAAGCACTCGTTGATGCGGGATGGAATGGTGACGAAATCGATCTGGATCGATGCGGTGTGGCGGTAGGTGCTGGCATGGGCTGCACGGCCGAGGTGGCACAGGCTGGTGTGTTGATGCACCAAGCTCAATTGCGACGCCTCTCGCCGTTCTTCGTGCCCAAGATGCTGATCAACATGGCTGCTGGTGGGATCAGCATCAAATACGGAATGCGTGGACCGCAACACGCTGCTGCAACAGCTTGCGCAAGCGGTGCTCATTCCATCGGGGATGCGTTCCGACTCATTGCAACTGACCAAGCGGACATGATGGTGGCCGGTGGCACAGAAGGCTGCATCGACCTCACCTCCATCGGTGGGTTCAGCCGTCTCAAAGCTTTGGCAACCGCCTACAACGACAACCCTGCAAAGGCATCGCGACCCTGGGATCGAGATCGGGATGGGTTTGTCATTGCTGAAGGTGCAGGTATCCTCATTCTCGAAGATATGGAGCATGCGATGCGTCGCAAGGCGAAGATCTACGCGGAGATCAGAGGATGTGGTCTCTCGTCGGATGGAGTGCACATCACACAACCGCCACCAGATGGCAGTGGGGCTGCGCTGGCCATGAAAGAATCGTTGAGACAAGCAGGACTCCTCCCTTCAGACATAGGATACATCAACGCACATGCAACAAGCACGCCTCTAGGTGACGTGGCTGAGGCCAGGGCCATAAGCACTGTGTTCGGAGCAGCTGCCGCACAAGGCAAACTGCCCGTCTCCTCAACCAAGGGTGCCATCGGACACTTGCTTGGTGCAGCAGGAGCAGTCGAATCTGTGTTTACCGTCTTAGCTCTCCGCAACCAGAGCTTGCCCCCTACCATAAACCTGCACGGTATAGATCAGCCTGATCTTCGTGGCTTTGACTTTGTACCATACAGTAAGAATGAGATTCGGCATGGAAAACTTCAAGCCGCAATGTGCAACTCTTTCGGTTTCGGTGGCGTGAACTGCTCCCTTACCTATGCATCATTGTCTTGATTGCGAACAAATCCACTAGCACAAGGCTACGGTGCAGCTGAATAAATATTTGAGTCGAAAAACAGTTCATGTCGATGGTGGTGTCTATTTTTTAACACCGTTTTGTTTTGGGTTGGGCAGTCCAAGAGAACTACCATTGGGGAGCTAAAGCATCAAGCTTAAGCACGCTCTCCACGAATGCGGCGTGCAAGCTGGATGTCCTTGGGCATGATGGTCACACGCTTGGCATGGATGGCACACAAGTTGGTGTCTTCGAAGAGTCCAACCAGGTATGCCTCAGCTGCCTCTTGCAGGGCCAGCACGGCAGAGCTCTGGAATCGCAGGTCTGTCTTGAAGTCCTGTGCGATCTCACGGACCAGGCGTTGGAAAGGAAGCTTGCGGATCAGCAGCTCGGTGCTCTTCTGGTACTTGCGGATCTCACGAAGCGCGACGGTACCGGGCCTGTAACGATGAGGCTTCTTCACTCCGCCGGTTGCGGGTGCGGACTTGCGAGCTGCCTTGGTGGCCAGCTGCTTGCGGGGTGCCTTTCCTCCCGTGGACTTGCGAGCGGTCTGCTTGGTACGTGCCATGGCGTTGGTTGGATGTGGTGGATGAGCGCGGAGAAGCACGTGTGTGTTCGGGACGTCGATGCGTCGAATGATTTCAAATTCTGAGCACGAACCCCTACAAGTAGGGCGCACCCACCAGGACGAAAAGACTCGCGCGAGTGCCCGAATCCTCGATCGAAACCCGCGGACGATCGAGAAAATCGGGACTCGCGGAGGCGGGGTCCCGGGGTAGCTTCCTCTGCGCATACGGAGGCGATCGTCGATCTTTCTCAATGCCCTTCCGAAAAGGTTTTGTATTTGGAGCTTGACTCGCAGAGGAACAGTGGGGAGACGGAGGAAAAGGCGGGACGTGGTCCGTCGGGTCGACTGGGAGCGTTCGAACGGTCGATCCTGCCTCGTTGATCCAGGGGCACCCCGGATCGATCCGGAGGCGATCCCGGGGCGGAAGAAGGGGGGCAGGATCCCCGATGGAGGAACGGGATTCGGACCCCCGTCCTGCAGGAACGATCCGGGGTGGGGAGGATGCTCGTAGACGATTGGTGGATCAGTCCACCGACCAATCCGCGAAGGTTGCCCCGTACCATCTGGATCGATGCGGAGAGCATGGACAATGGGGATTAAAAGGCCCATCGACCGCCACAGCAGTTCATAACTCAGAGCGCTTGCTGCACGGCCCACACCGTCGCTCAACCAACTCAACAACAATGTCCGGACGTGGAAAGGGAGGAAAAGGTCTTGGAAAGGGAGGAGCCAAACGCCACAGGAAAGTCCTTCGTGATAACATCCAGGGAATCACCAAGCCCGCCATCCGCCGTCTCGCTCGTCGTGGTGGTGTGAAGCGTATCTCTGGACTCATCTACGAAGAGACCCGTGGTGTCCTCAAGGTCTTCCTTGAGAACGTCATCCGTGATGCAGTGACCTACACTGAGCACGCACGTCGTAAGACTGTGACAGCCATGGATGTTGTCTATGCACTCAAGAGGCAGGGACGCACCTTGTATGGTTTCGGAGGTTAAGCCTCCGGCCACAAAGCTTCACAAAGCAAAAACTAAAACGGTGTTATAATCTATTAACACCACCACTTCAAAGAACAATTGATCACTCAGTTTTCCCAGATAGCTGTCCACAGAGCTCTTGCATTGGAGCATTTACCCCTTCAAGTTTGCGCACATACTAGCATTGCTAATGTGAGCAGCATTGGCAAAGAAGTGGTCCTGGTCACTGTTGCTGCTGTTGCGCCACCATCTCATGTCTCACAGATGTGTTCCCAATGATGCGGACGTGACTGACACCCTCGGGCTGTGAAGTACTATTCGGACATTTTGCTGAAGATACCAACAGTCTTCATGGGATCCAAAAGAACTAGTCCCCACAGGTTGTACGGAACAGTGAGCGTCTTGTCCGTCCTGCATGCCCCATCCATGCTGTCTCTTGCCACTGAAGCAGTGCCCTGTCCTGCAGATTCTGCATGTAGGGGATGGAGGTAGAGCAGTTGGGAATGAACCATGTTGTAAAGAAGTACGTAAACTAACAAGCTGTACAAACCCATAGCTGTACAAATGAACATTTACGAAAACTCCTTTGTGCAAAAGGTGAGTTGAGGAATATTTCTTTGGAAAGGTGGTGTTATAATTTAACACCGTTGATTTTGGGTACCAAAGGTGGGCCACTGTGGCTTACTTGGCTTTGGCAGCAGCCTTTTTCTTGGGAGCAGCCTTTTTTTTAGGAGCAGCAGCCTTCTTCTTCGGGGCAGCAGCTTTCTTCTTCGGTGCTGCTGCCTTCTTCTTGGGTGCGGCTTTCTTTTTTGGCGCTGCCTTCTTCTTGGGTGCAACCTTCTTGGGTACTGCTTTCTTCGGTTTCTTCGGCTCCTTCTTCAACTTGTCCCCAAGCTTGTAGGAGGCCTTGACCTTCACAAGCGACCCATCATCCACCAGCTTCTTCAGCTGCGTGGACAACATCTTCGCGAAATTCGGTGGCAGCGTGTAGTTTGCAGCCAAGTACTTGGCGATGGCAATCTGGCTCGAACCGGTGCGATCCTTGAGCGCCAGGAGCGCCGCTTTGATCATGTCTGCATATTTGGGATGCGAGGGTACAGGTGCGCTGGTCTTGGTCGCCTTGGGCGGCATTTTGGCGGTGCTTTGTGCGCGTGCGTCTCAGCAGGAGCGGCGCAACTCGAGCAGCACGTGCAACGGGGCACGGCACGAATGGCGGGTCCAATTCAAATCCCATGCATTCAAAACCCCCCTCCCCCGGTCCACTCCCGCGTGGAGAGGGGAGAGCCGGGGGGTCCTCCCACGGACCAATCAACGCGCAGGATGCGACGGGGTCCGGATCACTCCGGGCCTGGGCGACTGGTCCGGGGACTCCAAAGGACAGGGACGAACTCAGAAGACCCGGAACCACCCCACCTGGCCTTGGCCCCATCGATGGACTCGAAAGGGATGCGGTATCCCTTGTAGGGAGAAACGACAGCGAGGGGGGTCCGGATCACATGCTCCCGGACGAACCGGACCGGCGGGTGAACATCCTACCGTTGTGGGGTCTGGGAGGACCAGTCCCTAGGAGATCTGGACGAGGATCCAAGGGGGTCACAACACCCGGATGCGTCATTGTGCAATAGCAAGTTCATAACAAGTCCATGGAGAGGAGGAAGGAGCCATGAGCAGGCAAAAACGTCGGGACAGGCGCAGGTGAAAACGATCGACACACAATCGCGTTCCATTCCACAACCACTACATGGGGAGCGCAACTCATTCATGCTGTGAGGTAACCTGGAGGGTCAACTGGATCGAGTCCGTTCCAAGACTATGGGACGCTAGTCGCTGCCTACGTCCAGTGCATCTTCCTCTTCATCTCCCCAAGGTGGCAAAGACAATGTAGATTCAGGTTCCGCTGCAGGCGCATCGGACAAATCCCCGCTGGAAAGAATGCACATGTCCATGCAATCATCTCTTGTGGGAAAGTTGTTCAGCGATGCTTGACACCCTCCGTAGATTCCCCGTCTGCATTCTCCGTGCTCGACATCATAGAACCATACTGGTATGTATGCCAAACACAGGACATTCACATCCATATGAATGGGATGATCCAGGCAATCGGCCGGCAGATCTTCAACGGGGATGCGCGGCCCAACAACTAGAGAGTCCCCACCATCTCTCTCTATAGATTCTGCATCATCTTCTGATGGGAAGTCCCACAAATCTTTTTCTTGGCAACAGAGTGCCAGGGCTCTTGACTCAGATACGTAGCACCGTTGTCCAGGTTGGCAGGTCTGCTCGCCTTCTCCACAATCACTTCCATAAATTGCCCGTTCAGGATGTCCCCAACAAAGATCGTCATCTTCCACGTTCAAGTGAACATCCGCTGCAGAGCTTCGTTCCGACAGTTGTCTTTCGTGTCGGAATCCGCCGTTCAGTGCGGAACGTCCGGTGGCAAGGCTGGTCCCGGCGAGAAGCAACAGATCGACAACGACGATCAAATGCCCCATGGTACGTGCACGTGGCGGTTTCTTCCTTCGAGAACCTTTCGGCGCGTGCTCTATCGCTCGAGGAGCGCTTCGTGCACGTGCTTGTGTCGCTGCGGATTGCTGACGTTGTGCCAGGCTGTAGCCTGCATCGTCGTCTTCGTCTGGCCTGCGAACCGGCACCGTTCCCTTCCTCTGCGGCACAGATGTTCTGTCGCCCGTAATGCTAAATCATTGACGGGTGTGAAACCGAAAAGACGCCACGTTCGTACGAGGACCGGCCTCGTTGGGATTCGCACCGGCAATCCTCGGCGCGCTTGGTCGGTTCGGTCTCAAATGGTCGATCATCGCTGGGTCTTTCTCCGACAGATATCCCACGTTCGTACGAGGACGCAGGTCCCGGGGGTCGTCTGTCCTCCAATCGAACCTCCTTGTCTCCCGATCAATCGGTTCAGTTGAACCGGGTTTCCGAACCGGTTCGTCCCCTTCTGTCCCGGTTCGTTCTCCTTCCGATCCCCGGGTCGGTCGAGGACCCTGAGTTTTCGTTCGTTTTAACAAGCGAGGCGGACCACGAGCGCAAAGCGGCCAAGTCGAAGCGCGACGAAGGCGACGTCGCAAGCACGAGGCACTCGCCGGTGTTGAGGAAGATTCGAGGGAATTCCTCGCTTTTCTGAAGCAGGAAGATGACGTCCACGGTGCACTCGGGAACCACCATGCCCGCCCAGCGGTACAAGTACCACCTGTTGAGCGATGCCGTCCAGATGTACAGGCCCGTGTATCCGAACGTGTATGGCGTCATCGCGGAGTACTGCCAGCCGAAACCGACCAAAGGTACAGGTGAGTGCTTTTGAGAGTCCTCCGAACCTCTCCATGTCGTGCCTCGTGCGTCGGAGCTGACCAGGGACGTGTCGTTCCCACCGTTTCAGACTATGTGATGAACGTGAGGCTAGTAGATCCTTCGTGCAAAGGTCACGACAGAATTGGCGACGGCGTTGAAGTACTCTTCTTTGCATCTTCGCCGGAGTTCTTCCCTAAACCGAAGAATCCAGCGGGTGAGATTATCCGACTCCACAGGGTACAGGTCACGAGCTTTGAAGACAAGCCACAGTTTGTTTGCAAGGTTGGGCCGGGATGCCACGTGAGCTTCCTTCTGTTCGATGGGTCCGAAGATGGATCTGACATTCCATACCACACCTCCACAGCAAAGTATTCAATGGAAAGAGAGAGAGAGTTGGGCATCTTGCAGTACATGAGAGGATGGCTCAACAACAGGGAGACCCCACTCACGAGCCACAAGTACCTGCGAAAGCTTTTTGAGCTCAAGAGTGGGGAAGGACCTTGCGATATACTCTGTAAAGTGATGCAAGTGCGCCGCAAAAAAAGAAAAGATGGCAAAGAGGACATCCTGATGTTGGTCTGGGACGGCACTGACTGTATACCTCAGCCTTTACGTAGTGGCACGGCAGAATCTGTATTTGAGAGCGGAGCAAGCCTTGCCACTGAGCTTGCTGAAGCATGGGGATCGTTAGAGCTGAGTCAGGATGAGATTCTAGGGTTGAAGATACCGCGGATCGGTACGCTGCTTCCCGTTTGCTTTTGGTCTCACTTGGAATCTACAATTCCCCAAGTCGGAGATTGCATTAGGCTTAAAAGTGTGATGGTGTGGATTCACAAGGGTCAGGCTTGTGCACTCTTCAGCTCTCGTAGCAATTGGAGTTACCATCAGCCAGAGTTCATGAACGAGTACGCCAATAGAACATTGAATAACCTTGTTTCGCAATGGGCCCCAGAAAGTGCTCAGGATCTTCTCACCACCACAGACTTTGAGCACATTCCTTGGTCCACATTGAGAGAAGTTATTGCTGACAAGAAACCTGGAAAGTACCGCGTACTGGTGCAACTGGTTGCATACCTACCACACGACTACAATGACTGGTGCACCAGGGTTGGGAACGGAGAGGGCGAATTCCCGGCTGAGCTACTGCCTTCCATCGGCGCATCGCCCAAGGCAACATGGGTCTACAGCTGTAAATTTCTCCTCAGAGATGCAACAGGCACGATTGAAGCACTTCTGACTGGAACAAGCGCAGAGCAGTTCTTTCCAGGATTACCACCACTTGACCCTACTAAAAATAACATTTGGAAGCAGACTCTCGATAGCAGGATGCAGCATCTCCTGGGCGAAACCACAAGCAAGGATGCAGGCGAGTGGATCCAATGCTGTATAGAAGGCTATCGGATCAAAGCAGGCACGGTAGATGAAGCACGAAAGTATAGGATATTTGGGACAATGATGAAGCCAATCACTCCAGTTCCTGACTACCAGGCTGGGAGTGGAGTGTAATAGAATAACATGCAATAACTGATAGGAGTGTCGAATGCTCGATAAAAGTTTCTTTGTTTGGGTGGTGTACAATGTTTGACACCAGTTGGTTGTGAAAGTGATGTGTTTTTTTCTCTGTTTTTTTGTTTTGTGGTCCTCGAGGCTGCGCGTTTGGCTCGAACCAGCCTCGCGACTCGATCCGTGCTCCACGTGCCTCTTCCTCCAGAAGAACAAGAGAAAGGTACATACGTGAGGTGCTTGAACCGCCTTAGGCAGCCGTGAACTTGGTCACAGCCTTGGTGCCTTCGGACACGGCGTGCTTGGCCAATTCACCGGGCAAGATCAAACGCACGGCCGTCTGGATCTCCCTGGACGTCACCGTGGGCTTCTTGCTGTACCGGGCCAGCTTGGAGGCCTCCG
>JBBULP010000425.1:0-30701 GCA_038048775.1 Picocystis salinarum | reverse complement strand
ACACCGGGGAGGGCATGGACGAGATGGAATTCACCGAGGCGGAATCCAACATGAACGATCTGGTCTCCGAATACCAACAGTACCAAGAAGCCACCGCAGAAGAAGACCTTGGATACGAAGACGAAGACGAAGATGATGATCTCTAAGATAACTAGCTTGTATAGAATCTCCTTTGCAACAAACGGTACCTTGGTCACGCTTTCAGTGCTCAATCAGCACATCTTCTGCGGTGGGCTGAGCAGTTTTTGGCTGAATCCGCTGCAGGGCATGCTCCTCGTATCAAACAGCTGGCCCCTTGCAATAAGTTGGAGGGGTCGCTGCTGGTTTCGAACCCTCGGGAGCTCGAAGCGTAAGATTTACCGTTTGCCACCTTGATGGACTGTGATTTGATTTGCCTGCACATTGTATTGTTTCCTTTCCCCATCTTATGCATACCAATTGTTACCGGACGACTCCGTCCTGGGGTCCACATGGTTTTGTTTTTGGCAGACTCTGATCACCTGGATTGTTAAGTCCTCGTCGACGTACCTATGCCACACGACCGCTCCTCCACACCGACGAAACGACGTGACACACGTTTGCGCTTCATCTTGCCGTCAGCGACACGTTCTGGTCGATGGAGGGGAGGTTGAATCCGTCTTCGCATGCGGCTCAGCCGCACGGAGGTGCGGTGGTCCTGCATCGTGGTGCTGGATCTTGCGTCGCAAGCAAGCTGGCGTCCAGTAGCAGAGCAAGCAGGAACAAGCGAGGGACGAGATTCGTAACATCTTGTACGTACAGAGAGATAGAAGTGCCAGTAGGTCCAATGGACGTAGAAGAGACGAAGCGTCTTGTAAAAAACTACAGGAGTGGATACGAATTCCACAAAGGAAAACCGCTTGTCAAACGTGTTGTTGGGGTCGCCATGGATGCCCTCACCTTGGCCATTGTAAGTGCCATACTCTTCCACGTGTTACTCAATCCTCCTATATACCAATTGGGAGAAATCTGTCCTAGATGCAACGGGAAAGGGAGAGAACCGTGTCCAGTATGTCGAGGCAATCCAGGATATGATCCAAGGTATCATCCAGCGGAAGGCAAGAACATCCCATGCCCCATCTGCAAAGGGACCATGTCAGTGCGGTGCATGTGCTGCAAAGGGTTGGGAGGTGCTAGAAAAGTCAAGTGACGAGCATTCCGCTCATCAGTTTTTATGCAAACACGAAATGGAGTATGGGAGGAAATGATACGATGTGTCCCTTTTATTGCAAGCAAGTGGTGTTGCCGGAATCAAGTCAAGGCTTGGATTGCCTGGAAGCTTTTCTTGCTAGGTATCGTTCACGGGCTTCCTTTATTTTCTGCTCACGTGCTTCCTCAGGAGAAAGGGGAGAGCACTCCTGATCTTTATTATTTTCTGCCTGGATATGGTCCACATGGGATGGATCCTTCTCCTTATCCTTCGCATCTGAAGCCCCAGCCGAAAGCAATGATGCTTCTGCTGCCTTTTTCTTCTCTGGCAAATTCTGGGGGATCTGCTGAGGACTCGGCTGACCTTTGGTGAGTCGTACTGATGTGTCATCTGCAGTAACCTCCGTGGGCAGTGCATTTCTACCTGTAAAAAGTGTTGTGCGTCTCTGATGGTCGATTGGAGCATTTTTTACCAGGTCTTCCTCTGCCTCTTTTGCCTTCTCCTCCTCTATCCAGGCTTGTCGCTCCTCCAATTTCCTCTTGTACCCTGTAGTAACAAACTTTTCAACATCACCGTACACCTCTGCTTCCTGTTCAATTTCTCGTGCAATCTTCTTCTCCATCAGTATTTCACGCTCCTTCTCCCTTTCCTTGGCATGTGCCAGGATGGCTTCGACGTATTTGGGCTTTTTCTCCTCCACCTTGGCTTTCTTGGTTCCCTTCTTCATGTCATCGTAGACCTCGTCGTATTGAAAAGCCGTGGGGTCTTCTTGCACCACCTCTTCTACTTGTTTTGCTACCTTCACGTTTCAACGGGCAATGGGAATCCGTCAGTTATCGTTCATGGCAATGGAACCACTTCCTGTGTTCTTTTCACCCACCTCAGCTTGAGCTTTTTGCTCTCGGGCGAGCAGGGTAGCCACACGGGCGGCTTCTGCCTTCTTTGGATCTTCCAGGTCGTCTTCCTCATCATCATCCTCGCCAAATGCGTTGGCGACGCGCTCGTTGAGCCCGTACGCGAGCCGCGAACGGCCGCGCATCACGTGCGCTTTCGACGCCTCGAATGAAGCTCTGGATTAACTTTCTACTTAAAAAGCACGTGCCACGATTGCCCGAGTGGTGGTATGTGATCCTTCTTGTCTTCTTGGAAGCAAGGTAGATGACGGTGAAGTGGGCGTGGATCTCGCAAGACGATGCTCGAGAAGCATAGGTGGTGGAAAATGCATGGGAGAAAGTGGCGGGATGAGTTGTGAGCAACCAAGGAGGCGTGGTAACGAAAAACTCGGCATCGTCTCCATGTAGAGAGAGAATTTGTGCCCACCGGAAAAGTGGAGTTTGTTCGCGATGCAGCGCAAATGACATGGCTGAAGCAAACGTCCTCTAACTTGTAAAATGCTGCTATGCTAGATCGTCGAACCAACGGTTAATGACGAGGAGTAGCAAGAGCTGCTCGGAATTGCATGGCAGGGGCCATCTCGCATACCACCATCCCTTTCACACATCAATGTGCATCCTCTTTGGCAATTCCGAACCGTCTACCCGCCACCCTTAGCACGTTTGCAACACTTTCACAGCTCTCTCTTGACTTTAGTCGGATCACTCTATGGTGTGGCAATTCCGACGTCCGTTGCTCACGCCAAACCACCACGTGCCATGACACGTCAGCTTCACCACGGTCCTTGGATCCAAGGATCGAAATTAACTCACGAAGTTAACTTCGTGGCTTCCGAGGAAAGCGAATCGTCGTCGCGACGGCAAGCTCGCGCGTCCATGGCCAAGTACGTCGGCGAAAGGGCTGGATCTACCGCATTGCGACAGGTGGGACACGTGGAACGCGAGAGATCATCGGACAGCCGTGTGGAAATCCGTGGAGAAGCCTTGAAAGTCTTGGTGCAGTTCGGAGAAGCCTATAACGCTTGGACGGGAGAGTTGCATGTGGGAACCGAGAACACGGTAGGTGAGCTGAAGAAGCGGCTTTCTCAGATCCACCACATACCAGTCAAACTTCAGATGCTTCGGTTGAAGTGCACGAAAGGAAACACACTCGATGTAGATGAAACAACCTTGCGAGAAGCAGGTGTCCGAAACGGCGACAGGCTGCTGCTAGCAGGGAGACAGAGTTGGTATCCTACCATGGCTCCGCCTGAAGAAAGTGCCAGGGAGGAACTGCTGAAGTACGAAGATTTCGAGAAACGAATGGATCCAGTTGGATTTTGGGCCAATGAGAATGTGGGCACGGATCCGGATAGCCGATGACAAAAGTACGTCCTCTCACATGATACCAATTCCAGCAGCTAGCAATCAGTTCAATAATATGGATCTCCGCTCAGTAGTTCATCCTGTGTGTCGATGCCATCATTTTGAAATAGTTTGCGTGGATCCTGTGCAGACTCGAATGCATCCTCGAACCACAGCTTTTTCTTGTCGTTGAAGCCAGGGTCAAATCCTGTGACTACGGGTGCGGACTGCCAATGCAAGCTCTTCCGCAGCTCGTCCAGGAGCGACTTGGCACCGTTGCGATCGACAAACAGCCCACGGCTCAGTGATGCCTGGAGTCGTCCCTTGCCTTCCGGCATCCCATTTCTAAGTGCAATGCGAGTGTCGATGATGGAATCATCTTTCAAGAACAAAAACTCTGCGTCGTAGACCAGCCCTAGCTTCTTCCCTTTCCCCGTGAAGACAATTCGCATGTAATCTCCGTTGTCTTCGGCGACTTCGCCCACAAAATCATCCAGCAACGTGTCCCGCTTTCCCAGCTCCATCGGTGGCCTGGCCGGAGGCGCCTTTCCCGCCATCACCGATCCAGTGGTTTTGACGATCCAGGACGCCACTTTGGCTCGCGTTTCGGACGAGGGCAGTTGATCGTACATCTGGTCGCGCACGCCATTCACGGCGACCTCCACAAGTTTCTTCTTGGCCTCTTCCTTTGTGCCTTCGTACTCCCAAGGCGGCACGAAGTGCGCTTCGTCGTCATTCTGCGTGGACGCACAGCTCTCCACTTCTTCTGGGCAGCTGTTGAGGTATCCATTCAGCACGCCGATGCAGTCTGGACACACGCCAACTCTCGGCGCTTCCGACGCCCACGTGTTCGTCGCCACCACCTGCGCACCCAACACGAACGACAGCACCACACGCGTGTGCCAAGGCATCTTCGGTCGCACCTCGGATTCCTGTCTTCGCCATGGCCACGCAAGTGCACGAGAAGGCGTCATGCAACGTCGCACGACGTCCATGGCGTCGCTCGAACCTTCCTTCGACGTTCGGTTTCGTACGCGACACGACGCTTTCGCCATCCATCCCATCGATGCCTTTCCGAAAGATCTGCATCCGCCAACGAGATCTTCCACGAAGATCTCGATGGGATCGGGAAAGGGACTCGGTTCGAAGAGGCACGAGCACTCGGCGAACGAGGTTAACCGATTCGATTAACTTCCCGTCCCTGGGCAAACGCCGGCTGCGATCGAGACCTCGGACACTTGGATCGAGATCTTGGGAAGAGCGTCCGATGACGATCCGTCGAAGTATCGATAGGAGGCATCGGAGACGGTCCAGGCGGCGCAAGATGGTGCGCCTCACACCTGTGGTGGTTTCTTCGCTCCATCCAGAACAGAACGTGTGTCTGGTGGAGAAATTGGACGTCAAAGGAAAAGAAATCGACGAGGTGCGCCGAAATTCCGAAGCGAAAACACCGCCAGAGGAGAAAAAACGACGGCATGGAAGTGCTGACCAAGAGGAGTGCTACAACTCGAATCCGTCGTAGGTCGTGAATTTGGATGCTTGCACTGGGCTCAAGAGGGTGGACGTAAGCGAGAACAGGTTGAAAACGCTCAAAGGGTTCGAACACAACACGAAGATGAAGTGGCTGAACGCGTCGGGGAATCGATTGACGAACTTGGAAGGGATAGAAAGAATGGAAGAGCTACAAGTCTTGAACTGCAGTCATAACCAATTGCATGGAGAAGTGAGTATTCATGGAATGGAGAAGGTCGGAGCCCTGATACTCAACAACAACGACATAGTTGTCGTTCTGGGTCTGGCAAAGTTGAAGCAGCTGAACACCTTGGTGCTTTCAAACAATCGAATCGAAGATTTAGGTAGCTCGCTGAAGCAATTGATGGGCTTGAGGAAGCTTTCGGCTGCACATAATAATATAAGGCATCTTGGTAAGTGCTTGAAGAAATGCTCTGAATTGCAGGAGCTGAGACTCGGACACAACAAAATCGCTGCGCTGCCACAGGAGCTCTTGCACAACGGTAATCTGAAGGTGTTGGACCTGGGACACAATGTGATTGTGGATTGGGAGAAGGTCAGCGTTTTAGTAGAGCTGAAAAACCTGAAAAATTTAAATCTCAGTGGCAACCCAATAACCACCAAGCCTGGATACAAGGAGAAGTTGCTCGAAAATCTTCCATGGCTCGAAATCTTGGATGGGCAGGTCCTCCATCCTGAGAGGAAGAGAAGTCGCAAACATAGGGGGGAAAACGTGGAGCAAACGCCAGAGGTGGTGGAGGAATCTGAAAAGGACCGGGTCAATAAGAAAATCCGCTTCAAAGAGAGCGAAGATGGCCTGCCACGCACAGATTTGGATGTTCCTCTTGACCCTGTTGATCAAAGGGGAAGTTTTTTCGAAACAGTAGTTGCTTTGCAGAAGAACGACGGAGATGGGGAAACAGAAAGGGTGCGAAGGAATGTGACTCCTTCCACCTTAGGAGCACAACAGACAGGTGTTGTGAGGGTAGAAGAGTCCAAACACCCACATCGACGTTCCAATTTGGTAGGAAGGAAGGCGGTGGATGTTTTGCTGCAGCAGTCTCGGCAGAACGATTGCTTGGGGGATGGAGGGGGGTGGGAGGAGGAGTTACCTTCGCTTGCGGCATTGCCCAAGGCATCCAGCAAGGTTGCAAGCCCTTCCCCAGATCTGCCCAAGATTTCTCAGGAGGACCCAATGCATGGCCCAAAGATCCCCAAAACAAAACGCTGGGCCCTGGGCAAAGGGCGGAAGTCCGCAGGAAGCATGGCGTGAGTTCCATTGCCTTGGAAATAAAACATGGTTTCTCTTCTTTTCCTGCTGCATCTTTCTTTCTGTGCTCTCCTTTCCTGTCCCACGAGAGGGAGGCCTGTGCTTCAAGGTGGTCCTTCAGGGCTCGTATCCCCCTCTCAGATTTCGACCCGGTGGAAAGATCTCGATCCCAAAGCCTTCGTACGCCTGTTTCATCGAAATCATTTTGAGAGAAGATCACAGTCGGTGGACGTAGGGTCGAGATGCGACGAGCGGACGATGTGAAGCACTGGAACGGTACGCCGCCAAGCCAGCTGCCATGGATTTGGCGCTGAAGCACGCCCAAGCGGCCATGGATGCGATTTCGGAGCGTCCAGGACTTGCAGCCGCGGCTGCAGCCACCACGGTGGCGGTCACGGCCACGGGGATCTGGTTGCGCTCCCAGGGCTCGTCGCTCAAGGCCGGAGACATCTCCAAAGACAAGGTGCACAGTGAGTTCACCAACTACGACAGCAAGTTCAAAATGAAAGACCAAGGAAAGCCCGATGCGCAAGCCGTGGCCGATGACCAAGAGGTGCCTGGACTCGTGTCCACTTTCTACAACCTCGTGACCGACATTTACGAGTGGGGTTGGGGACAAAGCTTCCACTTCTCCCCGAAACTGTTCGGAAAGACATGGCCTGCTTCGGAAATCGCCCACGAGACGCGATTGGGCGCACTTCTGAGATTGAAGCCGGGAATGAAATGCCTGGACGTTGGGTGCGGGGTTGGCGGCCCCATGAGGACGGTAGCAGCCACGAGCCGGGCGCATGTAACTGGCATCACCATCAATGCGTATCAAGTTCAACGGGCAAAGTTGCACAATAAGAACATGGGATTGCAGGAAATCACAGATGTTGTGCAGGGAAACTTCATGGAAATGCCCTTTGAAAACGGTTCCTTCGATGCTGCATTTGCCTGTGAGGCAACCTGCCACGCACCCAAGTTGGATGCCGTCTACAAAGAGGTCTTCCGTGTCCTGAAGCCTGGAGCTTCGTTTGCCACGTACGAATGGGCCACAACGAAAGCTTACGATCCAAGTAATCCTGTCCATGTCAAGTGTATCGAGGACATAAATTATGCAAATGCTCTGCCCAACATGCGCACATACAAGGAGTGCGAAGAAGCTGCAAAGTTGGCTGGGTTTGAGATCTTGGAGAGCATCGACTTGTCTGACCCACCTGCCCTGCCTTGGTGGGATCGCTTGAAGATGAACAAATTCCAGTACAAGATCAACAGTATTCTTGTGACAATCTTGACTTTCTTGCGTATCGCACCAAAGGGCACGGTGGAAGTTCATGACATGTTGGTCGACACTGCCATCACACTCACGGAAGGGGGAGCTAGCAGAATCTTCACGCCAATGCACCTCCTCCTCCTGAAGAAGCCCGAGTAAATACATCGACCCTACTAGCGCAGCCTCATTCCAGTGCCTGAAGGCCATGATGGCTCTTCCAATCTACCTACATTGAGCTCCACTCTCAGGTTCGCGAGCATCAGCAATGCTGCAACCGATCTTCACCAACAATTCTATTCGAAAAGAAACGCGTTACGGAGTATCGTTGGCGAAGCTCGCAAAAATCTCGGTCGCGTAGTTTTCGAGACATGCGTGCCTAGGGAACGCAGGTCAACGGAAGTCCATCGACCACCAGACGCTTCCCAACGCTGTTTCCTTTCGTATCCTGATGTTCGAATCATCGATCCACGTCGGCGCAGGGCAAGTTCCTTCTCTTCTTCTCCCGGACCTGCGTCTCCTGAACGTCGAATCCACGTCCATGGCACCAGCAACTTCGGAACATCGCTCGTGAAGTCGTGCGACAGATTGCGACGTGCATCGAGGCGTCCAGCGCCATCCGATCCTCGTACGTCTTCGAAAGGGATCCAATGGGGCATGGTACCCGGTTCGAGTCTCCTTTTGAAAGGAAACGAAACCGGATGGAAGTTTCCTTTCGAAGCCGGGGGACACGAGGGTGGTGGGCATCCCCTCCCTCCGCCTCCCCTCCCATCGCGATCTTCTTTTGCATATCGATATCCCACATCGAGATCATCCCCGGCCCGAGCGGACCTCCTCTGCGGGGAGCGAGAAGATTCCGCATCCTTGTTGGAAATTGTCCCGATTTTTGGACCCGATATGCGCCAGGACATGCCGAGGATCCCTTCGTCGCCTCGCGTCGCCTCGACATGCTTCACTTTCTTTTCGTCTTCGCAGCTTCGTGCTGCGGCTTTCGCGCGCGCTTCTTCACGTCTCTGGTGCGCGAAAGCTCCTCGTGAGACGTCTTCCGGTCGTCCGAGCGCTTTCTCGTGGATCTCGCGACGTCCTGGGCGGCGATCGAAGGGTTCTGAGCCAAGGAAAGGCGCACGTGGGCCACGAGCACCACGAGGGATTAGGGCTGTTGCCGAGTGGCTCCTGGTGAGAAGAGAGGCGAAATGAGCGATTCGAGACCCGTCACCTACGAGATCCGCGTGCAACGCATCGATGGTGCACCACTCAGGCAAGGGACGCGTTGCGTGGTTGAAATTTCCAGGAATGGAAAAGTGAAAGCCACCACACATAGCAGCGATCCTTTCCAAAGCGGGAAACCCATCCAGTGGAGCCAACGACCTGCCGTACTTGCCTTCCAAAGCCAAGTGCACCTCTTTGCCAAGTCTGCCACAGGGTTCAAGAAAAAAGAATTCACAATCAAACTCAGAGCTGTGGATCGAGAAGGAAACTTAGTCACGCTGGGCAAGGAACAGCTCGACTTTGGGAGGTTCACTTCAAGAGATGGGACTTCTGTGCACCGAGAAGCCGACCTTTCTATACGCCTTAGAGGGACTGTGCAGATGCCAGTCCTTCGACTGGACATGCGTTCCCAACAGGGGCTTCAGCAGGGCAGGAATGACGACTGGTTGCAAGACGAGCCGCGCGAAGTAAGGGGTCATATCAGCTCACTCCCAACGGTCGAAGAGGAATCGCAACTCTTCAGCCAGTGGTTCCAAGAAGCAGACAGTGACAGAGACGGGGAAGCATCAGGAGAGGAAGCTGTTTTCTTTTTCGAACGTTCAGGACTGGACAGAGACACTCTCTTCCAAATTTGGCAAGTAGCTGATCCCGTGGAACGTGGATGGTTGGATCGCAGGTCATTCGATTTTGCATTGCGACTTGTGTCTTTTGCACAGCAAGGAGTGCGGAACTTGTCTGATCCATCGGTCGTTGCGAAGGCGAAGGTTCCAGCCTCGGTGCGTCTACCTCAATTCCGTCCCTCCAACCAGGAGTATGGGAAGCACGAGACTTCTTCCGTTGCTTCGGACAGTGCAAGTATACCCCACGCGGGTAGCTCGTCCTTCGCTCCTGGAGAAGACCCTGGCATAGCACAACTGGAGAGTTTGGACCTGTTTGCGGATTTCTATGCAGCAGATGCTCCAGGGGCTTCACCTACTGATCCTCAGACAATGCATCAGGATGCTTCCAACGTGACCTATCCTGCTGCAGCTGCTGGCGACCAAGTCCTGTCCTTCGTTCAAAGCTCCGCTGATGGGCACTCTTCCTTTGCTCAAGCCTCTTATGGCCAAGCGGCACCTCCACCATCCACCGTTTCTAGACCTACATTTAGCTCTTTTCCCTCGCCGTCTGAGGGTAATGGGTTTCAAACAGGCGAAGAACTAGGATTTGAGGACAATTTTGCAGATACATTGCAAGTTACCAGCAAGCAGCAGCCACCTCATACACAACCAGCGGCCGAGGAAAGACAGGACGAGGATCAGCCCATTCTCCTTGAGTCTTCGAGGGTCGCAAATGGCCAACATGGTTCACAACTGACGGACCACGAGTTGCAAGTTTCAGTAGAGGAGTTTGAGGCCATGAAGGAAGAACTCCAAGCAGCTCTGGAAGCCCTTGAAGCAGAACGCTACGAGCGTGAACAGCTGGTGGAGGAGCTGCAGGGGAAAGACGACGGTAAGATTGCAGCTTTGCAGGCCGAGATTGAAAAGTTGCGTGCGTCCAGCTATACAAATGAAGAAGCGGTCACGGAAGCAAGAAACGAAAAGATGCGCCGGATGCGAGCTGAGCGAGAACTCTCTGAGCTCAAGGTCGCATGGAATGAGGAGCAGGAGGAATTGAGGTCGGAAATCGAAAGGCTGGAACAAGAGCTGTCGTCGTATCGTCGCTCAGCCACCCCGGTCCCTGCGTCTTCGGAGGAAGTGCCTTGATGTGTATATCAATTATTCAGCGCTTGAATGAACGCCTGCATCTTTCTGTAGCACCGCCTGGCTCTTTCACCCCATGCTTTGTCCGCACTTGGGCCCTGAAGGGTGTGGATCATGCAAGCCATGCCAAGATCGGCCTGTCCACAAATCTGTCTCAGTGCCTTCTTCCACTCAATACGCGTTTTACCCTGGCTAGCGACTCTTCAGGATCTACTTCCCGTTTTCTCTTTCCACCAACCTCCTGGACTTCATCGTCTCCGCATCTCTCATGAAGACCCTTCCTATCCTTGCACTTGTTTACTTTCTCAGCCAGGACCTGCCATCCGCATTTCTCTTCTGTATGTACCCCTTGGATCCACTCGCAGTAGTATCGATGGGCCCCTGCCACATCTAGGACCTCTGCACCAACACCAGGTGCAAGGTTTGCATGGTCCATGGCTTTTTGGGGTGTTGCATCGCCCACACTTGCACCCAATTGTCCGCCAGCAATCGTGGGCTGGTTCGCACGCCTTCTTGTTCTGGCGGATGGAGCCGGCGTGGCTTCTCTTTTGTTTCGTTGTCCTGGATTGGTAAGCCTCCAGGCTCCCACTTCAGCACCGCATACGCGACAGAAGAAGGTCCATGATGCAGTGGTGGTGGAGGTGGAGCTGGGAGTTGGCGAGTCCGCTTCGCAGCTTTCCAGCACACGTGGGCGCACGTTCGGCGATCCAGTGGACACCACGGATCGGCGCAAGTGTCGCACGCACCATCCAAAGGTAGACAACACGTGCGCCTTCTCCTTCCTTTCTTCCACCTGTCGTTCCTGCGTGTCGCAGGCCGTCGGCACGCGTACTGACGGCAGCCACGGCAGCTGGAGGAGTCCTTCCACGCGGCTGTTCCACCTCGCCAACGCGTCTGCTTCACGTCCTGCCAGCGGTCCAGGCGGCGACGTGCTTTCCAGGTCTCGTTTCCTCCATCGACACGTGTCGGCGTGCGCCAGCACCATCCTTCTGGCTGCCAGTTCGCCATCGCCGACGTCTCGGATCGTGGCGGCGCAATCGTCGCAACGCAGCAGGTTCACGCCCACGCACGTCCATCCGTGCTTGGCACACGACGTAGGACGTGCGTCTGGCTTCCACGCCGACCACCGGGACGCTTTGTAGCTGCGCAGACGCGCCAAGTACCGTTCCCTCTCGTAGTCGACGTTCGACATGGACGCGTCCGACGCGTCGTTGGCATCGTTGCTTGGACGCAACGACGTTCCCCACTTGGCCATTTGCTTCTTGGCTTCTTCCACCACTTCCATGGCTGCAAACGACGCACGTGGATCTTTCCACTTCGCCACGTGCACGGCCGAAAGGTCCGGCGCCACACGCCTGCACTTCGTGAGAATGAGTGGCGCACCAAGCCAACACGTGCGTGTACGACGTGAAGAGATGCAATTCGTGGCACTGTCACCTGCAGCGGACCAGCGTGGATGTGTTCGAGAAGTGGATGCTTCCCTGGCAACGTTGCAACGTCGTCGCAACACAACGTGTGGCTGTGAAGCGGACAGCCCACTTGTGGCACAACGGGGATGTTGTTCAAATTATTCTGTTTCGGCCCATCCGAACAGATCTCAAGTGCCAGCGTTGTGTTCCATCCTGGAGGAAGAGAGCGTCCTCGATGCAAGGAGAAGTGCTTTGCTGGTATCGCAAGCGATGTGGAAGCGAAGATGGAGCATGCCGAGGGCGGAGCAGTGGAAAACCAAAGAAGGGAATGGGAACGGAACGCTACCTCGAAAGAACAAGCGCCCATCGAACGACGAATTGGGATCAAAGAAGGATAAGGATTTGCTAACCATTGCTTTTGTGATGGGTTCGGGCACGTTCCAAACTTGTGAAAGCACTCGACAAGTGCGAAACTTCCATCAAGCACATTCGGTTCGTTGCAAGGCCTAGTGTGTGTGGATTGCTCGCGGGAGAATAGATTCGTGCACATTCGTGGTGGTGAACATCGCCGGCCAAATCGCAACCTCTATCTTAAGAGTTTCTAGGACGCGACGATCAGGGCATCTCTTGTTGAATTACCATCGTCGCGAGTACTATTGAAGGCGAGGGGCGGGAGGCTCTACATAATGTGCGTAAAGAGAGAATTGACGACCATATAGTGCGGGGTGTTCCCTACCAAGCACATCGATGGGGTCAAAAAGTTGGGCAACGCTTGCTTGAACAATGTATGCTACAACATTGCGTCCTTGTCCTTGAAGCACAACTTACAGTTTTTGTTCCCTTTCGTACTCGTTTCATCTCTTGCACGTTGGAACTGTTTCTCTTCTTTCCACGTGCGAAGTGCAAGGTGTCACGTGAGCTTCCCATTCGCTTTCCACGTTTCGATTCCTCTCTTTGTTTCCCGTTGCGATGCTGTCCATTCTCCTCCATTTTTGGTGGATACGCTCAAATCGGTAGATGGGATCGCAGTTCATGTGTTCGCTAGGTTGGGTCTCATGGACGAGCGAATGGATGGCGCCTTGGGACGCACCGACAGGTGCATTCACTTCTTCATAGAAGCAATCCGAGGTCGCATTCCTACGACGGATGTTCCTACGCGGCATCCGATTCCGCGTGCGGAGCCGTCGTCCTCGCACGCCTCCACGAGAGGGTCTTTTCTCTCTCCATCGAGAAGAAACTCCCGACTGGGATTCTCGGATGCCGGGTCTCTCCGTTCCAAAGGATCAGTTCAAAAGGGATGAAAATCGATGGAAAAGGGGTGAAAGGAATCGGTTGAAAGGGAATGAAAGGGATCGTTTGAAAGGAAACGAAAAGGGATCGTTTGAAAGGGAATGAAAGGGATCGTTTGAAAGGGAATGTAAGGGATCGGTTGTAAGGGAGTGAAAGGGAATGAAAGGGAATGAAAGGGATCGGTTGAAGCCAAACTCCACCCGAGACACGAGTGAGACAGAATCGACGTGGTGCGGTGGAGGACGTGGCGGCCGTCGTGCTGCGCGCAAGAACAGAAGCCATGGCGCAAGACGAGCGGGACAAGTACGCCCAGTACGCGTACAAGGCGGTGCGTGAACGTGCAGGAGGCGAAGCACGGGAAAAAACGACGTGGAAACGGAAGTAGGCTGACTTCGTGGCGGATGGAACGGGATCGTTGGATCCGTGGACGACGTGCAGAATGCAAGCCTCGTGCTGGCCTCGCAAAGGAGACGTGGACCGGCCGAACCCACTGGAGAAGCTGTCTCCTTGCGTGGCAAGATCGATGCCAAAGCCATGGGAGATCGTGTGGCACGTGAAAGGCCGAAAGAGCTCGAAGAACGACTCGAAAAGACGCGAAAGAAACGGTGAGGAAGAACGTTCGGAAGCGCACACCGGAGACCTACGTACCAATGGCAAAGACGGGACGAGGGTGGGTCGAACGTGCCTCTGACGCATACGTGCATGCATGCAGGCGAACGAAAACACGTGCCAACGAAGAGGGTCGCAGCACAGGACTGGGCGATCTCCCTTCGTCGTCCAAGGGTCCGAACCAGACCCAACTGGCACGTAGCATCTTGGATCTCGACACCTCTGGCACGTACCGTCCGACGTCCAAGGAAACGAAGCAAGCCTACGAATCCATACTTGACGTCGTGGCGAAGCAATTCGGCGACCAACCCGACGACGTGCTACGTGGTGCAGCTGAAGAGGCCCTGGTGCTGCTCCGTGATCGGAACCTGAAGGAAGCCGAACGAAAGAAGAGAATCCAAGAACTGCTGGGTGACGTGGACGAAGAAAATTACGGCAAACTCGTGGGATGGGCGACGAGAGTCACCGACTTCGATGCGCTGGAAATGGAGAAGGACGACGGGAACGATGCTGCAGCGGCCGGAACGTCCGCCGTTGACGAAGACGTAGGGGTCGCAGTGGAGTTCGAAGACGAAGAGGAGGAAGAGGACGAAGCGGAAGAAAGCGACCTGAACGAAGTGGTAGAAGGAACAAGCAGCGAAGATGAAGCTGAAGAAATGCAAGGAGCGACTGCGGCAGGAGACCTACGAACAGCTAATGACTTGCACGTGCCCAGTGCAGACGAGGAAGAGGTCAAAGGGACTGAAATCGATGCCTACTGGCTGCAACGGAAGGTTTCTAAAGCGTTGCATGATCGACCGGCTGAGGAGGTACGGCTTACAGCTGAAAAGCTGCTGGAGACCTTGGCGGGAGAGGACTTGCATGACATCGAGAATCAGCTCGTTTTAGCCCTCGATTACAGCAACTTCGAGCTCATCAAGCTACTGCTCAAAAATCGAAAGAAAGTGGTATGGTGCACAAGATTGGCCAGGGCGCAAGGAGATGATGTAGACAATATCAAAGCATCCATGCAGGCCGATCCAGAAGCAGCGGCCATTCTCCAGAAGCTGGAGAGTGTACACACCAGTGAGCGGGATCGCAGGTCAGCATTGGAAAGAAATATTAGGGAAGAGGCAAGGAAATTGAAAACAGGATTTGATCAAGACAAACCAGAGCAGGACTTGCCTACTACCAGTGGTCGGAAGCTGTTGGATCTGGAAGACTTAGTCTTCCAGCAAGCAGGGCACTTCATGTCGAACAAAACGTGTGTGCTACCAAAGGGTGCTTTTCGGACTGCAAAGAAAGGCTATGAGGAGGTGCATATCCCTGCACCAAAGGTTTCCCCAAACGATGTCTCTGCAGGTCTGAAACGTATCGAGGAATTGCCCGCGTGGGCTAGGCCACCATTTGAAGGCATGACATCCCTGAATCGCATTCAGAGCAAGGTCTGCGATTGTGCCTTATACAGCCCTGAGAATATGCTTGTTTGTGCACCGACTGGAGCAGGAAAGACAAACGTGGCTCTCTTAACCATGCTTCACGAAATTGGGCAACATATTCAAGATGACGGGGAAGTTGACACATCCAACTTCAAAGTTGTTTACGTTGCCCCCATGAAAGCGCTTGTAGCAGAAATGGTGGGTAATCTTGGAAAGCGACTGGAAATCTATGGCATTCAAGTGAGGGAGTTGACAGGAGACATAAGTATGACCCGGGCAGAAATAGAAGAGACGCAGGTGATCGTGACCACGCCAGAGAAGTGGGACATCATTACGCGTAAAAGTGGTGAGCGGGCGTACACAGAACTTGTTAAGCTTGTGATCATAGATGAAATCCATCTCCTGCATGACGGCAGGGGGCCCGTCCTGGAGAACATTGTGGCACGGACCTTGCGGCAGGTTGAATATGCGCAAGCTTCTGTGAGATTGGTGGGGCTCTCTGCAACTCTTCCTAACTACGAAGATGTAGCTGCTTTCTTGAGAGTCAAACCAGAAGAAGGGCTTTTCTTCTTTGATAGTAGTTTCAGGCCATGCCCTCTGCAACAAGAGCTGGTGGGAGTCTCTGTTCGAAAGCCACTGCAGCGCTTTCAACTTATGAACGAGATTTGCTATGAGAAGGTCGCTGCAGCTGCTGGAAAGCACCAGGTGCTGATATTCGTCCACTCCAGGAAAGAGACTGCCAAGACGGCTAGGGCCCTAAGGGACATGGCAATGTCGAAAGACCTCTTGCCGAAGCTGTTGAAAGAGGATGGAGCTAGTAAAGAAATTCTTCACACTGAGGCAGAAGAAGCTGTGAAAAACTCAGATCTGCGTGATGTTCTTCCATATGGTTTTGCTGTGCATCATGCAGGTCTTACTCGAGCCGATCGCTCTTTGGTGGAAGACCTCTTTTCTGATGGGCACATACAGGTGTTGGTATCCACTGCCACACTTGCTTGGGGGGTGAATCTGCCTGCACACACTGTGATTATCAAGGGTACTCAAGTCTACAATCCAGAGAAAGGAAGGTGGGGCGAGCTGGGTTTCTTGGACATCATGCAAATGTTGGGTCGTGCTGGAAGGCCGCAATATGATACCTTCGGGGAGGGAATCATCATCACTGGGCAGTCCGAGCTGCAATTCTACCTTTCTCTTTTCAATGAGCAACTACCAGTAGAGAGTCAATTTATTAGCAAAATTGCAGATAGCCTGAATGCTGAAGTTGTACTTGGTACAGTCCAGGACATTGATGAGGGACGTGTCTGGTTGGGTTATACTTACCTGTATGTGAGGATGCTTCAAAACCCCGACCTATATGGCATTGCACCTGCAGAGATGCAGGAGGATCCTTTGTTGCGCGAACGAAGAGACAACCTGATCCACACTGCTGCTACTATTCTTGACCAGCACGGTCTGATAAAGTACGACACTCGCACGGGTAGTCTACAGGCCACTGAAACTGGACGTATAGCAAGTCACTTCTATGTTACGCATGGTACCATTGCTACGTACAATGAGCATTTGAGGCCTACTATGGGTGACATCGACTTATGCAGGCTTTTTGCGCTGTCGGAGGAATTCAAGTTCATCACAGTTCGAGAGGAGGAAAAAGTGGAACTAATGAAGTTGATTGAGCGGGTCCCCATTCCCGTGAAAGAGAACTTTGAAGAGCCTGCTGCTAAAATTAACGTCTTGCTGCAAGCGCATATATCCCGTCTTAAGCTTGAAGGTCTGGCTTTAGTCGCAGACATGGTATATGTTACCCAAAGTGCAGGGCGACTAATGCGAGCGATATTTGAGATCGTCCTACGCAGAGGCTGGTCAAACTTGGCGGTCAAGGCTCTCAATCTCTCCAAGATGGTTGCCCGTCGGATGTGGACTTCGCAGACCCCCCTTCGACAGTTTTCTGTCATCCCACGCGAAGTGCTGGCAAGGATTGAGCGAAAGGAGCTCCCTTGGGAGAGATATTACGACCTCAGTGCACAGGAGTTAGGAGAGCTGGTTCGCCTTCCCAAGTATGCCAAGGCTCTCCACAAATGCGTGCATGAGTTTCCAAAGATGGATGTACAAGCTCATGTCCAACCTATCACGCGAAGTGTTGTGAAAATTGACCTGACCTTAGCAGCAGACTTTCAGTGGGATGCATCTTTCCATGGATATGCGGAACCTTTTTGGATAATGGTGGAAGATGGAGATGGTGACAGGCTCATGCATGCAGAGTACTTTGTGCTGAAGATGTCTCGGGTGGAAGAAGACCACCTCATCTCAATCTCTATTGCTCTTCCTGATCCAGTGCCTCCGCAAGTATTCATCCGTGTACTTTCAGATAGATGGCTGAACTGTGAAAGCTCCCTGCCTGTATCATTCAGGCGCCTGGTGCTTCCAGACAAGAATCCACCAGCAACAGATCTTCTCGATTTGCAGCCACTACCTCCATCGGTACTAAAAGACGAAGAATTTGAACAGGTTTTCAGCAGGATGAAATTCTTCAACCCCATCCAGACCCAAACCTTTCAGACCTTGTTTAATTCAGATGACAACTGCCTCATCTGTAGCCCTGCTGGCAGCGGGAAAACTGCTTGTGCAGAAATAGCAATTCTAAGAGAGCTCCGCAAAGCAACCGCTGAGGAGCGCAGCATTCGTTGTGTTTTCATTGTACCAGTCCGGGAGCATGTGGAGCTGGTTTATGAAAAGTGGGTTTCCACTCTAGGCCCTTTGGGTATGATGGTTGTTTCTTTGATTGGGGATACCACAGCAGATTTGAAGCTCCTAGCACGGGGAAATGTGATCATCTCCATCCCGGAGCATTGGGACAAACTTTCAAGGCGCTGGAAGCAAAGAAAGAATGTGCAAAAGGTGGACCTTTTCATGATAGATGACATTCACATGATTGGAGGCCCAGTCGGCCCGGTTTTGGAAGTGATTGCTTCACGCATGCGTTTCATTAGCAGCAGGCTTGAAAAGCCCATGAGAATTTTGGCGCTCTCAGTGCCACTTGCTAATGCCAGAGATCTTGGTGAATGGATTGGTGCAAAACCACAGGCAATCTTCAACTTCCTACCCAATGCCCGCCCCGTACCACTTGAAGTTCGCATTCAAAGCATTGATCTACTCGATTTTGAGGCACGTGCCAAGGCAATGGAGAGGCCTATATTTAATGTGGTCAGTCAGCATGCTGCATTGGAAGAACCTTCTCTTGTATTTGTCCCAACCAGGAAGCATTCACGGGTCATTGCCTTGGATTTGATATCCCGTGCAGCTTCTGCTGGGGAGCATACAAGGTTTGCTGGGTGCAATCCTGAAGATGTTGCCGAGATTCTGGAGCAGATTTCTGACGAAACTTTGAAGCATGCATTGTCCTTGGGAGTAGGCTATTTGCACGAAGGGATGGGCAGCTCACAGCGTCGTGTCATCGAAGCTCTTTTTGAAAGTGGGGCGGTCCGGGTACTGGTAGTATCTGCCGCCGCATGTTGGGGCTTGAAGGTGGGAGCAAAAACTGTAGTCGTTGCGGGCACTCAATATTATGACGGTACCGACTATGCAATTGCAGATCTCTTAGAGATGATAGGATATGCAGGGAGGCCAGACACTGATCCAGTAGGGTCTTGCACGCTGCTCTGTCGAACAGCAAGAAAGGACTACTACAAGCGCTTTCTGTTCACCCCTCTTCCTATCGAGTCACATTTGGACCAGCAACTTCATGACCACTTGAATGCAGAAGTAGTAACACATACGATAGAGAGCAAGCAAGATGCTGTTGACTATTTGACATGGACTTTTTATTACCGCAGGCTGACAAGAAACCCGAATTACTACGGACTGACAGGTGTGTCTCATCAAGAATTGAGTGATCACCTCTCTGAACTGATCGAAACTGTTGTGGCAGATCTGGCACAGTCGGCATGTTTAGCAGTTGAGGAGGAAGTCGAGCTTGCCCCGCTTAATCTTGGGATGGTTGCTGCTTTTTATTACGTCTCGCACGAAACTGTAGAACTATTTTCAAGTACAGTAGGCAAAAAGACAAAGATCAAAGGCTTGCTAGAAGCTGTGTGTCATGCAGTGGAGTTCTCTTACCTTTCCATCCGGCCTGGTGAAGAAAGGTTCCTCCAAAAGGTTGGAAAGCACATACGTTTAGGAGTCGATCTGGACAACGTGACAGATCCTGCCGTGAAAGCAAATATTCTCATGCAGGCGCACTTTTCTAGAATGCCTATTCGTAGTGTCGATCTAAGAGGGGACCAGAAGGGAGTGTTGACCAGTGCAGTCCGGCTTATCTCCGCCCTGGTCGATGTTATTAGCAGTAGTGGCTGGCTCCCTCCCGCACTTGCTGCAATGGAGCTCTCTCAAATGGTTGTGCAGGCCGTCTGGCCTAGCAATAGCCCTCTCTTGCAACTGCCACACTTTACAACAGAGCTGGTAGACAAGTGCAAGCAGTGTGGGGTGGAGAACATCTTTGACCTGGTAGAGATGGAAGGCAGAGAGAGGGAGAAGTTGCTTGGTATGACGGAGGCAGAAGTGGAAGACGTTGCTAAATTTTGCAATTCCTACCCCAACATAGAGTTGAACTTTGAAGTGGACCACCCAGACCGGGTTGTCCAAGACGATGTTGTTAATGTGTTAATCAACCTTGAGAGGGAGATCGGTGGAGATATGCATGTGGTGCAAGCTCCCTTCTACCCATCTGAGAAGGAAGAGTCCTGGTGGCTGGTCATAGGGGAAACAAGCTCAGGGAAGTTGCTTGCTATCAAGAGGGTGAGCGTTGGGCAAAAGTCTACAACAAAAATGACCTTCACCCCACCACCGGATGTAGGACTGCACGAATTGACCCTGTACTTCATGTCGGATTCCTACATTGGCTGCGATCAAGAGTACGACTTCTCTGTCAATGTTGTTGAGGATGATGCAGAGCAAGGGACAGAGAGCGAGGAAATGGCTGTGGAATGAGTGTTACCAAGAGGCGAGTCCTGCCTTTAGTTTCGAACACTACAGGTATTCAGTTTTGTCAATAAAAGTGCCTTGACTGTTTCATTGGCAAGTTGAATAGACTTTGCTGCTTAAGCTCAACTCGTGAAAGCACTACTCAGTCAAAGTCCGACGTACCATGAGTCGTATTAGCCTGCAGCCAAAAGATATCCAAGCAGGTAGAACAAGTGCTCTTCGACATTGTCATTCTGTCTCTTCAGTATCGCCTCCAGAATCCCGGTTGCCCTGGGTCTGATTTATAGCAAGTGTGGCTGCAGCATGCGCATCATCTAGTCCACGCTTTTTTATTCTTGTGATTTCTCTGCAGTATAAGATTGCATTATCGGTAGACATATTTTCTCCGGATATCAGCAAGGCTAACCTCGGCAAAAGGTCTGGTGCAAGGAATTGTAGTTGCATCACCGCACCACTAGTTTCTGCAGTGCTTCCTGGGTCGGCCTCGCCACAATTCCAGTCTCCAGTTTTATCGAGCATTTTCCAGTTGAATATAGCCATCAGCTCGTGGGCAAGAATAAAAGCAGCGTCTCTCGTTGCTTGCTCAGATAGACCTTCAGCAGATTCAAGAGCACTTAGTTTTGCTGCCACTGCACTTGTGAGAGATGTTGCTAACCCTCGGCAGAGGGCGAGAGGCCCAGTTTGATTATCATGCTGGAGAGACTTAAACTTTCTCCGAAGTGTTGTTGCTATGGATGAAAGTCGTTCAGTGTCCATGTTGGAGGACAGTGTTGAGAGAAAGGCCAGTGCATGCCTTCTCACTGACTCACTACCCAACTCCTGAAGCATGTGAGCAGTTGAATGGTGAGCTGTCGGATTTGAAGCTTTGACTGCATTTTCTACAAACGCATCCCAACAATCAACTCGGCTGGATACGTCTGAGTACCACGAAAATGCTCTCTCCAGAAGGGATTCCCTAGTTGGTTTCTCAATCACTTCTGTTCCCTCACCCCCAGATTCCGCATCATCTAAAAGATCTATACGGCCCGAGAGTACACCAGTTAGGGCTAGAAGATGATGCACAAAAGCATACTCTTTCACATCCTGCATGTAGGGATACTGGGCTGCATTGTCATGCAACACCAGCGCAGCTGACCCCAAACTCTTGAAAGATATGGTGCTACCATTGCTGACAGCAAGAGAGAGCAGCCTAAGATATAAGAAACAATACTTCCTAATGCATCCAACCCATCTGCGTCGTGATTCTTCCCATCCAACACCAGTCAATGAAGTACTCCTACCAAAGGTGGACTGCTCTTCCTTGTCAATATCTGCGTTCAATGATTCCACGGCATGACCTGACTTTGCCTTCTCCACTATCCTAAAACGTTTTTTTTGAGATCCACCCCCGAGAGAAACATCGTTTATTTCCCACATCTGTACACTGAAATACTTGTGCTTCTGGGTGAAGCAAGCCCGTAGAGTTGCAAGTGCTTCATCGACAAAACCAGAAGCTGCGTATGCTGCTGCAAGCCGATATGTTGCTTTGTGAAAGTATTTGTGACGTGCAATGCAAAATTTCATGGCCTCAACACAGTCATCAAACAGCAATTTCCATACGTGGTGATGAGAATCGCTATCTAGCTTGAGGTCTACATCCTGCCAAAACGCTGTATAACTATCAGACAGGGCGGTCTCATTTTTAGCACAATCCATTTCTCGAAGTTTCTGCATGCACAGGCTGATCCCTGACCTTTCCAGTAACACTGATATCTTCTCCAAAGTGTCTGGAAGGAAGCAATGGCGAGCCAGAAGAAGGAGGGGAGTACCAATCTTATGTTCCTGTCGTGTGGGAAACTGAAGAGAAAGATGAAGAGGAGCACTCCTTCTAGTAGAGGTGGGGACCAACAGCTTGAAGCGCGATGCATGCAATCTGTAAAAAGGCTCCAATAAACCACCCTCGTAAACTCGAGCAAAATGAACTGCTTCGGCATACAAAGCGAGGGCAACGCATCGCTTGTTGATAGCATACACTGTTGCGCTAGCTGAATGGGCAATCAACTTCTCAATGCCCTTTCCACGATAGTACGGGTACATCCATTCATGAGGGAAACCTTTGGCAGCAAGATTGAACATGATACCTGATGTCCACGCACTTCGGTCCCATGGGTCAGTGTAGGACTGGACTTCTTTATACTCTGCAGAATCTTGGCGCATACTCTGCAGCGCTCGCCAGCTTGGCTTAGCATGCAGATCACACAAAGGCGGATTATCTTGCAGTGCTTCATACAGATTTTGGCCAAGGTATTCCTCCGCTGAGCACTGTGACTTGATGTCTGGGGCACACAATCTGGCAGCCAAGAAGCACTTGCGGGCGCAGCAACGAAATCTATTTGTGAGTTCCCAAAGCTCCTGCTTTTCAGACCACTCCCTTGGGGGCCATACCAAGGATGCGTCATTCAAAATTATATCTATCGCTTCCTCGTACCTTGCTGCAAGTTGAAGCCACGAGTCAAAAGAATCTGGATTGAAAGAGAGATCGACGCGTAACCAGTGAGTTATGGAGTCAATTGCCTCCATTGCTTTCACAGTATCTAGAAGTTGACCTTGGTCAGAAGCTTCTAAGCTTGGGTTTTGTACCAGTTGTAAATACCGATACAAGGAGGAGTACAAGTCTCGGTCTTCACGGCTAAGATTTTGTCCTACGCCTATACCCACCTTCGGAATCAGATAGGAAGGAGTGTGACCCTTCAAGAACATTTCTTCATCCACATCCAATTCCAAGAAAGCCTTGATTGATACTCCCGTTTCAGCCTCTAGCTGGACATCAGTCAAAGGAGGAAACTGAAGGCTAATGTCCGCGAGGATTTCCCCCATCCTTGATGATCTATTTGGCTGGTCGGCAAGCAGGGGATGGATCTGCTCCCAGACATCCCTACAAGCTTGCCGGGAGGTTAATTGGGCAGATCCAATGTTTTCGTGACACTGCAAACTACCATCAATAAGATCCACTCCATAGAGGCACCTTATACACTGGAAGACTGCTCTGTCAAGGTCTTCAAGGAGGGCTTTAGCATGTATAATGCTAAATTTTTCTCTGGTGTCAATTTCTCTTCTGCTATCATTTTCAATACGTTTCTCCTGACGTTCGTCTTCGGAAAAATTGCCATCCTCATCAGATTCACGTAGTAATTTACGTACGTCTGTCAAGGAGGTTAAGTTTTCCATGGACATCAGCTTTGTCATTATTTTCTTCTTCATCAAAGATGCTTGAATAATGGAACACTTCAGAGCCGAACCAGAGGACCAGCAGCAGATACCTTTTTCTGCAAGCATCGAGTGGATACTTTTCACCAACAGTGCACATGCAGAAGGATTCTCAATCGTGTGTTCCATATCTAAACCATGCAGGGTGCATAAAAGGCACGAAATGTCAATTGAGACCCCCTTGTGGTTCATGTTACTCTCGGCCTTTCGCTGCCGCTGCGTCACCTTCACTCCAGGCCTGGTCAGCGCTCCTACTTCCCACTTGAGTACGTCCACAAGACCAGGCACTACCCTGCGGACATCTTGGGCTAGAATGCCCGCTACACCAGTCTTCTCAGCAGCTTCTAGGATGACTTCTACACCTTTTAAACTTCCTGATGACAGACGCTGCAAATAATTGGTCAAGGCATGAACAACATTGGCAAATCTTCTTCTGCGTTTGAGGAAAATTTCAGACTTTCCCCTGCCAATCAAGGACGCAAAGTGGGAGCAAGACAAGGCCAACTGTTCAAGCAAAGAACCGAAAAGAACCAAAGTGTGCGGCTCATTATCGTGCTCGGCAGCAAGCTGTAATGTTCTTAAGCCATCCAACCTTTCCTTCACAGTCAACGTGCCTTCTGGCAACCTGGAGGACTGGGCATTCTTGGTACATAACGAGCCTGGAGCAAACTTAGGAACAAGCAGTGGTGCAAGGTCCTCCACAATGCCGCTGTAGGACTGTTTCTGCAACTTCTCTTGAGCAATTTGAAGCATTGAAAAAATTTCAAGAGCTTTTGCCCTGGAGCGGGCAAGTGTGCTACTGATCTCAGGACTGATCAGACAGTGTTTGCGCTTGAGATGGGTACTCACATCCGCCTGGGATGTTTCCAGGGTTAGACAAAGTTCAGCGCATTTGCTGTAGAGTAATGCCGCCCTTGCTCTGTCTTTCTTGGCTTCGGCTGCACATGCCATGGTCCAGAGAAATCTTGCCCGTCGGGCAACAAGGTTTGCCTCCTGATCGCCAGATAAAACCCATGCTGCAGAGAGCGCATTCGAAGCTTCCATGGCTTGGAAAGCAGCTAAATGGTGCTCTGCGTCAAACACCCTTTCCAACACTTGCATGTTCTGGTCGCGTTTTTTCAGCTTCGCAAGAGCTACGTCGGCATGCATTTCAGCGAATGCAAGTTCCTTCACAGGATCGCTCAAGGCATTAGTTCTGCAGAGGTGTTCCATTTGGAGCAAAGTGTGCAATGATCCCATCGACAAAGTTTCCATGTCGACTGATCCTTTTAAGCACTGCTCGAGCAAACCGGAAATCAACCACATAAAGTTGCATCCCCAACCAGCAGGTGTGATTTGTTCTGAAACACACTGCAGTGCGTTGTACTGTTGAAGAAACTGCTTCACCCCCAACATCTCCATCTCGGTTGGCGGAATGGTCTCATCGAGTGCCTCATCTTCCGCATCCAACAGGTTTGCCTCCCCATCTACGGTTAAGGCTTCGTCAATGTTGTCAAGTGATGGGCTGAAGCAGGAGAGAATCTGGCTAGGATGATCCTCTACTTCCACTTGGGACGCTTTCTCGATGTCTGTCTCTTCCTGTGCTTGGCGTGCGAGCCGTGCGGAGATTCTTGTACCTCTGTTGGCTTTAGAACCTTCTGGTGCATCAGCAGTGCAGTCATCTTCCTGCATTTCCTCTGGGATGGCCGTCCTTTGCAGGACCTGCTTCTCAACTTGCTTCCCAACAGAAGAGGGCGCTCGTTTGGCAGACGAGGGCGGGTCCACTCCTGTGGACCCTTCCTGGCGTGATTCTTGGTCTTTATTTTCTCCTTCGCGTTCCTGTGAACCGCTTTGTGTGGTGCTCTTCTTCAAGTGGTCGTGGCAACCCAGTGCCACATGGAACAAGACTCCTTGAGGGATGGATGCGTTGATCCTATCCACCGGAGCCTCCTCGATATTCCCGGCTCCGCGTTTTGTTCGTTTGATCCCGCGGCTCGAACTGGCAGCCAGGGCTTCTACATGCGTGGACAGGGAGGTCACAAGAGCACGCCATGAAAGACAAGGCAGTTGGATGCACTTGGTGTTCGGTTCGAATGGATCCTCTGCGTCTGCTTCGACGGCGAGCGATTCCTTTGGCGCTCTTGCTGGGTCACGAGGACATGCCGCGTCTTGTTCCATCGGCATGGTCTGGGTGCCATCATTGTTTCCTAGACGTGAGCGCTTCCATCGATCTTGCATTTTTCTCCATTGGTCTCTTCTTTCCCATCCGTCGCTTTGCGCTTCCACTACCTCCATGGCTTTTGGATTTCCTGGATCTTTCTCCAGGAGTTTCCTCGCCACCTTGCTTGCGGCCATTCGATCTTTGGCTTCGACGAGTGTTTCCAGCAAGGCTTGGAGTAGGAGCCCATCTTCGGGTTGGCAGGCCAGTCCAGCTTCCAGTGCGTTCCTCGCTGCTGCTACCGCGCCATGTTTCAAGCACATCTTTCCCAATTTCCTCCAGATCCCAGCGTCGTCTTGCTTGACGCGCAGTGCGATCGCGTAGCACGTGGCGGCACGTGTCCAGGAGGCTTCTCCATCCTTTTCCAGCAGCTCTCCGGCTTGTTTGGCCACGAGGAAGCGCAGCTGTCGCACCACAGGTGTGCATCGGCTCGCGACGTGCTTCTCCTCGTCCACTTGCTGCGTTCGACCATCGCATCCAGCGATTCGCGCACCTTCTTGCGCCAGCAGCGGTTCCTGGAGCAGCTCGACGGCGGCTTCTCGTGCTTGTTGCACCTTTCCAAGCGCTCTTTCCCGCAGCACGTGCGCGTATCTCTTCCGCAGGCGCGCTTCTTGCGCCTCTTGCGTCTCTGCTGCGTCCACGTCCATCCCATCCTCTTCCGCACGCGTGTCTCCGACTCGCCATCCCACCACGTTGATCGCACCGATCCCACGTGTCGCCGCCATCGCCGCTGCCACGACGTCCACCGACGCGCCTCCGCACCGACGGACGCGTCGGACCGAAGCGCGCACGTGGGACCCACGTGGTCGTGCGGATCCGACGAGGTGGCGGACACGTGTCGCAGGTGCTTCGCAGGATCACGTGCACGTGCTTCGGAGGTGCACGCGAACGTGCTCGAAAGTGAGAGAGAGAGAGCACGACGGACGTGGAAGACCGAAGCACGTCGACATGCCGCACCGTCGGACGTCGTCGACGCGACGGTCTCCCTCTCCGCCCCACGATCTTCCAAAGATACCGATGCGAAAACACGAAGATCGCGATCCAAGGTCCGTTCGATCCGTCCTCTGCTCTGTGCGCCCCACGATCTTCCAAAGATACCGATATCAAGAAAGGAAGATCGCGACGTGGTTCTGCCTCGACGTGTCATGGTATTATGGGGAGAGAATGTCTGGAAGAGGCCCCACCCGACGTGGGGTTCGAGGGGGTGGACCGTCGAGGAAGGTGGGCGTAACAGGGACGTGACTGGCGATGGCCAACGCCATTTCACGACGAAGACGTCGTCGCACGTGCGCGTGTGGAGCTTACGAGACGTGGACGTGGCGCGTGGAGACGCGTAAAGGAGTGCTTGAGGAACTGCAGACATGCCGGACGCCGGTCCCGAAGCGCCGGAGGAAGGAGCGGAAGCGCTGTTCGCCATCTTCGCCCTCTCCATCGGCACGCTCGTGCTGCTGCCCACCACGATCTACGCGTGCTGCGCATCCGGTGAAGACGCCAATCGACCTTGGAACAAGGTGCGTGGACGTGCGGAAGAACGAAAGAAACGCACGCGAGATAACACGTGAGCTGACCGGTGGGAGGACGTGCGACGTTGGAACGTGGCGGCACGCACCGACCAACAACAGGGAGGGAGGCAAACCCGCAAAGGGAGCGCCAACGAGACAGTGAAACGAGTGTTCTCGCGCACGAACGTCCTTCTGGTGCTGGGATGGAGCGTCATGGGAGCGCTGGCGTGGTACGCGGGATCCGCAGCCACCGACCTCCAAACCTTCGATCCCTTTGAAATCCTAGGTGTGCCCATGTGGGCGGACGATCGAGAGATCAAAAGAGCCTATCGCAAGCTGTCCTTGATCTATCATCCAGACAAAAATCCAGATCCAGCGGCGGCGGACTACTTCGCCACCAAGATCTCCAAGGCCTACGAAGCGCTCACCGATCCTGCGGCGCGAGAAAACTACGAAAAATATGGACACCCGGACGGACCGGCGGCACGTTCCTTCGGAGTGGCGCTGCCCAAGTTCCTCTTTACCAAAGAAGGGAACATGTCGGCGCTGGTCGTGGGTGGCCTGGTGGCGTTCGGTGTCATGGTGCCCCTGCTCGCGGCGGTCGCGTACCTGGTCAAAAGCAGGAAGTTCAATTCTTCGGGAATCTTGCAAGAAACGCTCTTCAACTATTTCAGCAGCCAGTATCGAGTGAAAGAATCGCATTCCCTTGCACGCGTCCCTGAAACAGTGGTGGTGGCTGCTGAAATCATCGAAATGCCCGTCCGGGCGAAAGATAAAAAGGGGCTTGAGGAATTGGAAAGGCTGACAAGATTGGTCATCAAAGAGAAGGAAGCTCAAGCCAAGTTTTTCAAAAGGAAGCTTCCGCTTGTCAAAGCTCATATGCTCCTGTTGGCCCATCTAGAGAGGCAGGACATTGATGCAGGGATGCAGGATCACTACGTGCAAATCCTCGAGCTCCTCCCCAAACTCTTGGATGAGATGATCAATGTTGCCTTGCATTCAAGGCCAGGAGCACTTGGATGGCTTCAAGCTTCCCTATCCATCCTGCACTTCTCTCAATGCATGACACAAGCTGTTCCCCTCCAGCAATTTCAACCCGTGAACAGCAAGGGGGATGCTCTGGGGGCACTGCGGCAACTACCTCACGTGACTGTTGACATTGGCAAGAAGCTACAGAAGAAGCGCATCAAAACCATAGATGACCTGTTGGTTTTGAACAAGGAAGCGCGCGTGGATCTGTTGAAGGAGGTTGGTCTTAATGAGGAAGCCATGGAGGATGTGGAGGAGATGGTAGGGATAATGCCCACTGTGTTTGTGGACAGCAAAGTAGGAGTTGAGGGTGAAGACGGTCCCGTAAGCGAGGGTGATATAGTAACCCTCAAGCTTTCGATCAAGCTTGTACGAGGTGCTATCGATGGGGCCAAAGCCTCCACTTTGGGCAAGGGCGTGCAGGCTTTTGCACCACGTTACCCGTGCCCAAGGGTGGAGAGATGGTGGTTTTTGTACGGAGATGCAAAATCCAATGCAGTGATTGCATCTTCAAAAGCAAAGCTCATCAAAGCAGAGGTAGAAGGTGAAGAATGGAGAGATCAGTTGCGCAAGGAAGGCACTTGGGAATCTGTATTTACTGCTCACAGATCCCCTACTTCCAACAAAGTGGAAGCCATAGTAGAAGACAAAGAGGATCATGGTGATGCACGGGTATCATTTGCTTTCCCCGCTCCAAAACCAGGGAAGCACGAGCTGCAGGTGTATATCCTTTCAGAAGATTACATTGGAAGGGATGTGATTGTGCCCGTCACTCTTAATGTTGTCAAGAAATCGCAGGCTGCCGTTTTGGAAGAGGCGCAGCCTGTGGAAGAGGAAGAAGAAGACGCCACAGACTATGATACGGAGGATTATGGTACGGAAGCATCTGACTCTGAAGATGAAAAGGAAAACAAGGATGGAAACAAAGCATGAATTTTCTGTTGCATGTTTTAGCTTCACAAAATCGCAATAAGGGTTGCACACAAGTGCTTGCTGCACTCCTTGCCCCATTACCGCTGCTTTGCTGCAAACCAAATGCGCTGCTGCGTAGACCTGTAGACCTTTGAAATGGACAATCCAATTTTAACCTTAGAGTTGAGGTTTTGTACTCTGGCCTAATGGCAAACTGCTTGCTGACGAATTGGTGGCACCTGTGGTTGGCGGCTACGCAAAGCAGCCAACGTCTGTGCTATCATATGCTGCAATGGTGTGCAGGCCAGGGACATGGTTAACTTCTCTGCATAACTGGTGTGCACGGACTTCGCAATAAGAGCCCATGCCCTTGGGAGGTCTTGCCCTGCCTTCCAGGCCACATATTCTGGAACTGCTCCGACCTATCTACGAGACCCCTGCAGCGATGCCGATCATGATGGTTGCTGTTCCTTTCCTGATCATCCACTACGATTATCTAGCAGTCAGCCTTCCATTGTACTTAATGGCTACCAGCTGTTTCTCCTTCCTTGCAATTGTTGCGTGTGCATTCCAAAATCCGTCCTAGCCAAGTTTGAACGCGGAGGTTTGCCAATTGTTTGCCTTTGCTCGTTTATCTCGTATGCATTTACCGTGTCTCGTTTCTCAAGAGGTCTTTGTTCGATATTATGCCCACGACTTGACACATTCAACGGTGCCCCATGTACCTACAAATCATTCCAAAAAGATTCACGAATGAGCATGAAAACCGGAGGGGTCGAATCGTACTTAAATATGGACGTCTGATTCCGTCTTGAATGAATGACACGCGGGCCAAGAACTCGTCGAAAGATGCTTCTTGCAACGCATTTGTAAGAGCAATGTTCGTATCTTATCGAACTCCTCTTTGCTAGCTATTCATGCGACTCAAGCAACTGAACGACCGTTACAACAAGAGGGCTTTATTATTGTGAAAGTCGAAATTGGGCGCCTGGAGGAAGGGCCGCTATTCCACGTCGGTGTCTAGGCAAGACATGTTGTACAAGGAAATAAAATGCTCGGCTTTTCCGCTTTGCACTTCCTCGCGTGCATTTGGTGGGGTTCTCAAAGGAGATGCTAATTGTAAATAAGAGCTAGGCATTTTGAATCGGAGAAAGTGACCTCGGCATTTTGCAATTGTCACCACTTTCAAAACTCCCTCAGCAGACTTGTGTGTCGGATGAACTTGGTACATGTGGGCCACACTAATCGAGGTTGGCTTACACGCACTATGGTGTTTTATTCGGGGGAGCTGCTAGGTTGCAGAACTTGTGTGACGTATGCGGTGCACCATTGAGAGGCTCAAATCGCATCAAAGGAGCTACGCTAAAATCTTGCCAATTGTGTTCTTCGCCTTGCATGCTTCGCGTGTTGCATGAGCAATTGGGACACAACCAAGAGGAAGCTTTCGAATCTACACGACTCCAAACTTTGTGTGAACAAATTCGACAGTACCTACCCCTTATGCCAATGCACATTGGACTATGTGAAGGGGCGTTTGGCAGTAGCACGAACTCCATTGCAAGTGTTTCACGGACAAGAATTTTACACCATCATGCGTGTAGCACTGCCGTGCTTGAGCAGGGCCCCTTTGAGCCCCTGATCGCCTCGATTGAGTCGCAAGCCCCAATATACACATCCATACAGAATTGGGACACAAGTCCCATTCAGAACCAAGGCGTCTCG